>JACXGM010012179.1:0-24269 GCA_016801145.1 Umbra pygmaea | reverse complement strand
AAATATGACAGGTATAAACTGTTTTTATAGCAACATCAATATGTTAATTAGACAGTTATACACCGTAAAATATACAGTACAGTGGATGCAATCCCGTAAAACCAATAACGTTGCTACCGTATTTTTGACGGTAAAGTTCTGGCAACCACAGCTGCCGGTTTTTTACCGTAAAAATAACGGTTAATTTTTTACAGTGTAGCATTTATGTGGGCAGAAATATCCGGTTGTGTCTGAAACCACCATTTAACTTTATGTAATGGTAGAACTTTGAAGGTGGGACCCACTGTATGAATGCTGGATTCAATCTGTATCGTTGAAGTTCACAGCCATAGCGTGATTACAATTAAGTCATAATGTCCCTGCATGATTGAGGACTGCATATATATATATATATATATATATATATATATATATATATATATATATATATATATATATATATATATATATATATATATATATATTTATATATATATATATATTTATATTTATATATTTATATAATAGTTGTGCTCAAAAGTTTGCATAACCTGGCAGAAATTGTCAAATTTCGGGCCTTGATTTTGACAATATGACTGTTCATGCAAAATACCTCACTGTTATGTAGGGATAGTGCTCATATGAAGCCATTAATTATCACACAGTTGTTTGGCTCCTTTGTAAACCATTCTGATAACAGATATCACCCAAATGGCCCTGATCAAAAGTTTACATACACTTAAATGTTTGGCCTTGTTACAGTAACACAAGGTGACACACACTGATTAAAATTGCAATTTAAGTATAATTTTCCATACCTGTGGCATTTTAAATTGCAATTAGTGTCTGCGTATAAATAGTCAAAGAGTTTGTTAGCTCTCACATGGATGCACTGTGCAGGCAGAATACTGAGCCATGGTTAGCAGAAAAGAACTGTCAAAAGACCTGCATAATAAGGTACTGGAACTGCATAGTAGTAGAAAAAGTATATAAAAAATAATGAAAAGTTTGCAAATGCCATTCTGTTCAATCACTTATTAAGAAGTGGAATATTCAAGGATCTCTTGATACCAAGCCAAGGTCAGGTAGACCAAGAAAGATTTCAGCCAAAACGATTTGTTCGGGATACAAAGAAAAACCCACAGGTAACCTCAGGAGACATACATGCTGCTCTGGAAAAAGACAGTGTGGTTGTTTCAAGGAGCAATACAATGACATTTGAAAAATTAGCTGCATGGTCTAATTGCCAGAAAGAAGCCTTTATTGCACCAGTGCCACAAAAAAAACTTGGTTACAATATGCCCAACAATATCTTGACACGCATCACAGCTTCAGGCACATTGTAATTTGGAGTGACAATACCAAAATATAGCATTATGGTCACAACCATAAGCGCTATGTTTGGAGACGGGTCAACAAGGCCTATATTGAAGAGAATACCATCCCCACTGTAAAGCATGGTGGTGGCTCACTGATGTTTTGGGGGTGTGTGAGCTCTAAAGGCACAGGAACCTTGTGAAAAGATATGGTAAGATGAATGCAGGACAATACTGGCAGAATTCTTCTGCACAAGAGCTGTGCGTGGGACACACCTGGACTACACAAGGCCAAGTTGACACTCCAGTGGTTACAGCACAAAAAGGTGAAGGTGGAATGGCCATAGTCTCCTGATCTTAGTATCTATCACAAATGACTGCAAGCTGTGATTAATGTTAAAGGTGGCAATACACCGTATTGAAAACTGAGGGTATGCAGACTTTTGAACAGGGGTTATTTCATAATATTCTTTGTTGCCATGATTTTTTATGATTGTTTCGTTCTATTATGACATACAGTTGAATATAAATCCCTTGACAAAAACAATGTTTTTGCCTGCTCACTCATGTTTTTGTTAAAAATGGTACATCTATTACCAATTTTCCGGGGGTATGCAAACTTTTGAGTACAACTGTATATATATATGGTGGTCAAGAGGGCCAGATTAAGCATGTATTCAGTCTACACTACAGTACATGCATATTGTCAAGCTGACCTACTTCTCAGACACTCCGCTAAAATCCATAAATTAAGGAAATTAACTGATGGGGCCCTGGGCGACTTTGTAAGCTATTTAAATCTTTAAATTTACAACATCCCTGCATACTTCATGTAATTGAACTAACTCCAGGGTTGTTACTTAATGAGAAAAAAATCCTGTATTCTTGCCTCCAGTTTGTACTCCTGAAGACAATGAATGTATGCCAGAAGGCAAGTTTCTCTGGGGGACTCCAAAGGCAGCTCTGATTCCTAGCCAATGTTGCGCATCCGCGCGCTAATTCACATTCTGTTTGGAGCGCCAATCACCAGACGTGGTTATATAGTAAGCTACCAGGTCACCATATGGCTACCTGTTATGCTTTAACTCAATTAATCAGTTGAATTGGAATGTATTGGTTAAAAAACGAAGTTCCCTGCTATGAACGTACATCATGCTTTCAGAATGACTATCTATGGACCAATAATCGTTTTCCACACTGGTTGGCGCCAAATATCAAGAAACATAATATCGGAGAGACTAGTGTCTAGATTTCACAGTACAGTCTACAGTAATTACTGAGCTCAATCAATTATTCACACTTATTTACACGCAAATAAACAAACATGCAAATAAATACATAGTACATTTTATATGTGAGCACCTGCACGGAAACCAATCAGAGCGAGTACAGTATAGCCTATCACTTCGACTTCCAATGGGTACGTTAGCCTATATAGGGTATTATAAAGTAATGCAAGGATTTACATTTTTGCCTTTTATACATCAAAATGTATATTTAGTCGGACGTCTGTTCATTTAGCATGATGCATCTGTAGGGTTAAAATCTACAGTCTGCCTCCCTGTTTGCATAGAAAACCTTCACGGCAGACATCTCCATCTACCCGTGCGCTATAATTGAAATGGCGCGTTTCGCTGGAGGCATGTTATGAGGGCGCTTTTTGCAATAGCAGAATGCATGCATGTCGATAGACGTCATTTGGTTTTAATGGCCTACAGGAAATTTGGCGTTGCTACTGGAGACATTAGGAAGAGAGGACAGGGGGGGAAATCGCCGCATGAAAACTATACAAGGATATCTATTCTTAACATATTTTCAAGTATTTACACTTTCTGAACAAGTTACTGCGTCTTGATAATAGCTCTATAAGTATATGACTATGAAAGCGTGCCCTGTTTCACTTATTTAACTGGAGAATGGAAATGTATGCCTAGCTGGAAATGCCTGGGGATATATTACATCAGACGAAATGACAATGATTAAAATCTGCTTTTTCCCTGCTCTAAATCTACTGAGCGACGTGACACTTGCCTGATAGCGAACAGCATTTAACAGTTACCCCCCTGCAAACCAGAACTTCAAATCATTACGGGGGCTGGTCTATTTTTACTTTTGCCGAAAAATACGAAAAAGACAACATTAATAATTACATCTCCTTGTATATAGTTTCCGTAACAGGGAGACTATCACGTTTTCGTTTTCAAAATTGCCTAAACGCGAGTGCAGTTGAGCTAATTGTAGCCTAATCCTTGCCCCAGAGGCGTTTGGGCAGCCCGGAGCAAGAATTCTTTTTTAGCTCTGCTCTGTTATTTAGAGACAGGATTATTGTTCTTTCTTCTACTCATAACAGACCGGCAGATTCATTTAACCAAAAAGGCAGTCAAGAAGAAGCAGTATTTGACCTACTCAAATCCATAAAGCCTGTCCGAATTACTGTATACGAATCGAAAAGGGGAAGGAAATCTATTTTCTATGTATAAGGTAAGAACGCTGCTTTGCTTCCTGTGCTGCTCTTGTGGAAAGAGCTTGGTCTGAACAAGTCAGCCAACACTGGCTATAGATACTTAAAGCCACAGCGACCATTATTTTCAATCAATGCATCACTGCTAGATTCTCGTGGTTTAGGAACTGTTCGTGGATACAGAGTGTTGCCAGTTTCGTTCCAATAGAGCAGGTTCGACTTGAGGAATGCTTGGGTAGGCTATTGGATGGCACTCCAGTTCTGCGAAACTCGGGGCATTTGAAAAGAGGAACGCAGACATCTGCTGGTACAGAAATAAACTGGCACGGATTCTCTCGGATTCCTACAATGTTTGAAACGGTATGGCTAAAGTATTAATATACGGTATTTTCCTCATATGATACCCTACATTATCAGCGAACAAACTACACCAGGTAATTTGGAATAACTTTGGCAGTAGGGCTGTTTTGTCCTGTCTGCTTTGAAATGTGAATTATTGTCTAGACAGTTGTTTTTTCTTGCTTGTCTATGGATGCTTTTGGCATATTTACGCATTCGGTTTACGCATTGTTCGCCTTTGAATCATACGTTTATAGATCATTTTATGTTAGATAGGGAAAATGCGCCATATTGGCAATACTGGCAGAATTAAGCTATACGTGGGCATCAGTGTAACTGTGTTCAACAAGGCAATAGTCGATACACTGTGGATTTCTACTAGCCTACTACGCGTGTTCGTTTGGCTTCTTCCATTTTAGAAATAACATATACTGTACGCACGACCAATGGTTCAGGTATTTGCTTTGTAAAGTTGCCTAATTTGTACAAGGCCAGTAGTAAAAGCCAGCTTTAATGGACGTTATAGTCGTTTCAAACCGGCTTCTTGAGTAGAGTTAATTCATTTATAATGTTGGTCAGTATAGGAGACAGACATGGAACATAAGAGTTGATATCATTCAAACCATGTTAATGGAAATAGTTCTGGCATGTGTCTTCAGGGAAAGACTGCTCTATTGTGCGTATATGAAGGCATCGAGCGTCTTGGCTTATTACAATTTAATAATGACCTCCCGTATTGATCGTATGATATAATAACTGCATGCATCCCTTCCGACTTGATATTTCACTTTACCTTCTACTCTGACAACTCCTCCCATTGTAACACTGTGAGTGCGTGTGCGCAAGCTATCGTTTGGTATATTCCCCCAACAATAATATCAGTATTGGTTACTGTGGCCCATGGCTATATGAAGAGGTGGGATAGCCTCATACGCGTAAAACTTCTTAAGTCTTTTGAAGTCTTTATTTCTCTGGGATCTGAAATGTATCATCCAGCATGCGTATTAAATGATCATTATTCCTTCAGGCTTGGTGGTGTATACAGCGAGGCGGGCACCACCCTGGAAAATTCTGTAGTCTCCAACAACACTTTGTGCCCTAGGGTATCTTGCCTGGAGGAAAGGGCTGAATGAGCCCGAACACTCTTCTGTTTATCTTTTATGGGTAAACATAATACGTGCTCCTGCATAGAAGAACCAGTCGATGAAATGCTTTTCTTTCAAGTTATAGTAATTTAGTTTATTCCAGCGGCCCGCCATTTTTGCAAACATGATGGACGTATATTTTTTCATGAAACCGCATCTTAACGTAAGTTATTACATTTTCAATAAAATCATATTAAATTAGAATTCATTTAGAATTCATTTAAAAAAGTGCGACTTCATAAATAGGCAATTAGGCTATACGTCGAAAAGTGAAATAGACCTACCATCCGAAAATAAGATTTTAATAGATATTGATCAGCCTTAATTGATTGTGTTGATTGTCCATCAATTTAATGTACTTTAAAAAAATCCTAGTGTACATTCTTGGTTAACTCAACCCTAACCGTCTTTTCATACCCTTCTGACTGCCTGTGGCCTGAAGCGCAGCAGCCTAGTGTATGACCTGAGTGTTACGGAGAGCCATTGAGTGGAACATTTTCAGGACGAAGTCATTTAACGGACAGTATGTCATATGTTCACCATGCATCAAATCCCACATTTCATGTTCTAATTGGCATGAGGATATATTCTAATTGGCACGAGGACTCCATCCTTAGTTGCAAATGCATGTCCAAAACGTGGCCAAAGTTCTAAAAAGAAATAGATTTGAAGCGATTAAAAACTTCTTAACATTTTGACATGCGCATTCTTTTAATATGTTTTACAGTGTGTACACTATTGTATACTCTTGGTCCTATTATGTTACATTGTGTTTGGTTACCTACATATAATGCATGCCTTTATTAAATGCTATTTTGATAACATAGTAACTTGTTATTACATTTTCATATGGAACATTTCTGTTGTGGGGTTGAAAGAAAGAAAATCACGACAGTCATGTTTGGGGTACATATTGTAATGTAACAAAGTTCCTTGGGAACAAATGCCCTGGATTCCGTGTGCTCAGATTGGTGGTTGGTGTGTCTGAGCATATCACGTCTAACAAATAACACGACCTTTAATTAGAATATTGCAGTTTTTTATCCTCCTAAAGGCTGACACCTAGCATTGCTTTTTCTGCAGCCCTAATAAGCATCCCCCTATCTTCCCCTCCGGTGATAAATGAAAAGATGCAAACATACTTCATTAGAACGCTGGCAATAATTTGTAAGCTAAATATGCGACACATGTGGAAGTGATCTGATGAGAGTCAGGTTCGCACTGCTGGTAGATACAGAGCTTTTCGATAGACCCGAATAAATTCTTTTCTATGGCTTTTTCGTTTACTTGTTATCAGGAAGGAAGAAGCATGTCACGCCTGTCTTTGACCCGGTCCCCGGTATCTCCTATGTCCACACAAGGAATTCCTCTACCGGCTCAACTAACAAAGGCTAATGCTCCTGTTCACATTGATGTCGGAGGGCACATGTATACTAGTAGCCTGGCAACTCTCACCAAATACCCAGACTCAAGGTAAGGATATTTCATTACATTTGTGCAGGTTAACAGTGTTTATCTCTTAATGCCAATAAATACTACTCAAGGGGATTTATGTGGTGTTAATTTTTATCTGTTTCTAGTGGATTATTTAAAATTAATACATATATGTATTTTAGTAGTCTCTAAGCAAACAATACTTCCCTGTGGTTACCATTGACAAAAATTTGATTAGTACATGTTTATAATACATTGAGAATGTGTTCATTGACTGTTGTTTTTTTAACCATTCAATGAAATTATGCCACAGGTTGAGGAACATATATTGTAGGTTAGGGAGAGAGGAAATGTTAGCATTCATTTCCCCATTTTAATAATGAAATCAATTTGTCCTCTCTAAATCAACCATTCAAATTACTGCTATGTGTCCATTCTATGACTGTAATATATGCTTTTGTTTCAAGAAACCAAGGTCAATGTACTTCAGTTTTTAGGAACATTTAACCTATTGGTACAAGGAAGAGTGTTAACCTAAATATTCCCACAGCTCTGACAGGAAGTCATGGCCAACATGATTTAGCTTGTAGTGACAAATCTCCATACCTACAACAGGCCACTTTTTATCGTTATTATTTCACATTAGTATTGCTATTGGCTGTGTTATTTTTTATAAGACGATTGGACTGCAAGATAGGGCAAGAAAGTGCAGGTACATGGTACATGAGCTAAAGTTTTGGGTGTTCTTACAGGCATCATGTGCTTTTACCAGCTTTCCCATCACATTAGAATGACAATTTCAGTAAATCAATATTTTAATGATGTCTCAGATTTTCAAATACCGGTAATTGTATGTGATCTCACGGAACATCCTGTACGTGCATAATTGCACCATGTTACTTTACACATACGTTAATATTATTCATGATGCAAAATGTACACATCCATGTACCTCACATATTGATTTTACACATTCCATATGCTGTACATTCTACATTCTACATTCTGAACACACAAGGTGTAACAGCCATAGCAAAGTAACACATCCAATCCAATCCAATCTAACTTTATTTGTAAAGCATATTTAAAACAACCAAGTTGACCAAAGTGCTGGACATTAAAACTATTTAAAACAGATTATAAACACACAAGCAACAAAACATACATTTAAAACAAGTAACAAACTAGAAAATAAAAATGCAGAATACAACTCTCAAGCAGGTTAAAAGGCCAATGAATTGAACATATCCACACTGCTGTTCAGTATAGATCTCAGGAGCAATGCTTAGCCAGTAATGATGGGATGGCAGTGTGGATGTTCAGCCTCTCTGTGCCTCTTCAGTGTTCAGTACAGTCTGCCTCAGGGGGGCACTTTTCTCTCTAGCCAAGGAAGGAGGAGCCCTTTTGTGTGAATTAGGATAATGGCTGACAGAAACTAAAACAATTACAATGCAATAGCCAGACTTGTATGCAGTGTTTTTAAGAGATCCATTGTGGTCTGGACGAAGTAACCTTTTTCCTACAGTCTCCTCACTACACACTGAAATCTGACGATTAAAGAACAAGGTTAAAAGAATTTTAAGTTGATGATTACTTTTAATAGATTGCTTCGTTAATAATGCAGAGTACGAAGAGAAACTTAGTCTAGTAACTAATGTGTGGTTATTCATCTTCCTCTGTACAGATCACATTAAGGCGCAGGTGTGATCAAACATTGATACCCGCTCTGGGGAGTTCATAGTTAAGAAGAGAGTTCAAACTATTCAACAGAGGTTTAGGAAGTTGGATGAAACCATTTCACATACAAGGGACCTACATAATTAAAAAATATTTTATTTTTAAGACTTCTCAGTTGTTCTCTATAAACTCATAATAATCTAACCATTCATGTCTATAAGAATGCACTGTACAAAAGAGTTATACCAACAGGACTCCACATAAACAATGTTTAAACCTGCATATAAATGTAGGATATGATTACACTTGGCATTTCATGCAGTATCTACTCAATTGTACATCTTTTCACAGAGCACGTGTACACCCATGACATTGGATTTGATAAATTAATCCAAACACATTCACTCTCCTTACAGACATATGTTACAATTCCTCCATAGTATATGACAATTCAATGGGAATCCAATTATTACATATCTTGTCCCTTTTCTTTTTGAGAGTGTTAAACGCTGCACTTGTCGTGACCCATCCACACCCCTAGACATGAGTTTCAGACCGTAAACTGTTAGCTAGCTAACTGTTGAAAGTCTGACATGTGAGGGTCCAACCTAATGCCTGCCAAACTCTGCTGTCTCTACTCATTGCCTCTGAGAAGTTTCTGTCCTTCTCCATCTCTGTCAATTGATGCCTCTCCTGGTCTCTCGTTCTCTTGACCCGTCTCACATGACAGAAACCAAGCGGCGTGAGGGTGGAGGTCTGTCTTTCAGGTGCTGAGGTTCCCTAATCGTCAATTTACCAAAAGAAAAAACAGAGACGGAGGGAGATATCGAAATGGAGAGAGGGGAAAAGAAAGAAAGAAAAGAAAAACAGGCAGCATTTTAATTGCTTTAAAAAAAGTTGAGATGAAAAACAGAGTTAGCCTGGAGGGTTATGGTGAAATTCTAGCTGGAAGAATTGCAAGACCATATGAGAAAGGAACCCCCGAGGCAAAACAGGGAGATGAGTATTGGTTTTTTATAAAGCATTTTGCATCGATTTCCAGAGAGAAAGAGAGAACGAGAGAGGGAAAGATGGAGAAGGATGAAAAGCGAGTAAAATAGAGGGATTGAATCTTTGCACTGCCTCTCTTTATACAGTTAACAGCAAAATAGAAACAGAGAAAATTCTACATGATTGGATTCACTATACGTGATGAAGCCTTTTCACACAGGCTCTGTGTATAAAAGGTTCCTAATGCAAATTCAATACAATTAATCTAAGAGTTTTAAACTGTAATGTCAATAGCACTATTTGGGATTCCCGTTGTGATTCTTTCTGGTGTTAGGTATGTCTTACCACAGGAGTGACAGTCACTGGACAAAGCCGTTGGTGTGAATTCGACTTTCTGGTGATTTTCTTTGTGGTACTCGGCTGACCTCGAAGCTGTTAGCGTGATTAAAGAGCTGATTACATAAAAACGATGGTAACAGCAAAGCCTTTTTTTGCCAAGAGCTTTTTCTGGAGGGGGAGGGGTGGGGTGTTCAGTGAAACTGTTTAAAAGGTTAACCTAAATACTCTTAACTGCCACTTCAACAGAAAACCGTTGAGTGACTCATGCAAATACATGAGTAAAACAAGATGTTATTAAGTGATAGAGCCCCCATGTCAATGGTGTGTCTAATAACAAACTACATAAATATCATAACTCTCTTTATTTGCTGACCTAAAAAATCTATAGGCCATATCTTACAAAATTGCAGATCTAAGATGAAATTCATTAACCAATCTTTCAGAACTAGAGGTAGCCTGGCAAACAAGAAGAATTAGGAGTTGTCTAACTACAATATATCTCTAGACATCATATCATCAGTATAGGTTCGAGGAAGGCTAACAGATCACAGCAATTCCCAGCCTTTATGAGCCCTGTAATCAACATCACAGCTAACTCCTTATTACAGAATGTGAGAGGTCAGTTTTGGTACTCAGGATCCAAAGAAGAAATGTGCGTAATCAATGGAATCACATTCTGTTGTTTTGTAGGGAAATCAGTGTTATTTATCTTTAAAACAAAACCTGTTTAATTAATTTATAGAAATACCAGTCACTTTACTCTGTATGTCATCTTCATTTAACAGCAAAATAAACACTCCCAATTGTAGGCCTATTGGAACAGACAATATGTGACTTCAGCTGCTTGTTTCAACAAAAAATCCAAATACATTTCAAATTCAGCTGTAATTAACTTAATAGGTAAATGGGCAGGAATTTGTTCAGACATTTGAAAGCTGGTGTTCAACTCACCTTAATAATTTTGTGTGTGTCTTTCCATTTTCAGAATCAGCCGTTTGTTTAATGGTACAGAGCCCATTGTCCTGGACAGCTTGAAACAGCACTACTTTATTGACCGAGATGGAGAGATATTTCGCTTTATTCTTAGCTTCCTCAGGACCTGCAAACTGCTCCTCCCAGATGACTTTAAGGTAAATTATGATTTGATGAACCCACACATTTACGGAACAGGACAGATTATTAAATGTTTGATATTCTGTTATCGGAAAAGAATGTCCAAGTAAGTTTTTGCTGTGTCATTAAGAAACAAATTTTCTGGAATTTGATGACAATTTGTTCAAAATTGTTTCATTTATAAAATATAATAGATAATCCATTATCATTCATCATACAGCAGAGAAAATATTATACAGTATATAGTTTGAAAATATAGTATTGTTGTGTGATGTGGTCCAATTCCCTCTGCTTTTGTTTAAAGAAATAATTACATTGAGTTGAAGATGGAAAAATAGTCAATAAAGCAACAGGTCAACTGCCATAGAACAGTTTGCAATCTCCAGTCCTCCAGTACTTGCAAAATAACTCTTCTGGGTTCACATGTTTTTGGAAGTTCGTAGGTAAAACGTTAATTACCTGGCAGTTCATTACTAACCAATGGCCATAACTAATAATTTTGTACTCTTTGTTTTCATTTCATTTATCACTGGTAATTTAATGAACTTCTATTACCTGGCCATTTTGGTCGTAATAAGTAACTTCCCAAAATTTGTGAACTCAGCCAAATCCAAAAAGTACTTTTAATGTGTACTTTTTACGCCTCTGCATAAGTGTGACTGACAGGATTGTATGTGGAGGGAGAGTACTGTAGTGGATGTCTAGACACACAAACACACACACACGCAAATACACACTAACACACTTTTATACTTGTGTTTTATCTGGGTCACTGGACCTACTTTGGTTCATGTTAGCCCAGTGAGGCTGCACACATCTGGCTCCAGTTTCAGTGTGCTTGAGGAGTCTCCGTCATGGATGCACATGACCCGGCACAACAACCAGCTCTGAAAATACACACACTGTTGTTTTGAAGTTATTATTCTTAGTAACATGGCAATTTGATCAATAATTAAAAAAAGAAAGTTAAATGTAAAGTTGTCAATGGTTGATAATGGGTAATATAATCTACTCTTCCATCTGTTCTGGTCCCTACCAATCCATTTGAGTTCGTCCAATTATACCCAGACAGGCTTACAGTAGTGGTTCATCACTGTCTCTAATGGGAGTACAGGCAGCGCCCCCAGCTAACTCTTAGGGCTACGGCTGAATGAGAACTGACCTAAAACAGAACTGAACAGGACAACTCTATTGTTACGACATATTTAGCAAATGACATTATTGTGTTGGCCAGGTGTGATCAGCCAGTGTTTCCGACTGTAGGGAAGCTGTTCTCATCCAAATCCAATTCACCCTGACGGTTTTAATACAATACATGTATGTAGTGTAGGATGAATGCAACTACCAGTTTCATCCCCCTTTTCTTGAAAACGCATTGAAAGTATGTGGAGTGGAGCTTTATTGTTTTACTGCGACCAGCGAACAGTCTAGCCACCACACACCAGTGATTCCCTTGCATTATCCAGCCAGTTCTCCCTCTCTCTCTGTTGATCTGAATACCTTTCAATTTGCATGAACTCTGAAAGAAATGCTAATGATGTCAGGCAGAATTGAGTATGTCCTTATCTGAACACCATCACGCTTGCCGTCGCCACAGGGCTGGGTCTTTTCTGCTGCTGGCAGACGTGCTGCTGTGTGTTTTGCTAAATCAATGTGAAAGTCTGCTGAGCAGAATAAAAAACTAAAATATTCAGCATATATCAAAATATGTAACAATAGTTACCATTAATATGCTTTCCACATATTTTACTTTGCTTGCTGAAGGCATGACCGCATACTTATTTCTTATTTTGTGATTTATTTTGTAATTTCCTTCTCATTTCACTCGCTTTACATCAACTTAAAATATCAACACAAATCCAATTCTCAAATGTTTCATTATTTATTTTTAATCTGTTCCTCAATGTCATCATATCCAGTTGCACCTACAGTCGGTCTCATAGCATCAACCACCAGCAAGCCTTTATCATTGGCATCAACTTCAAGCCATTCTGCTCTTTTTACAAGGAAGTAACCTGGGTAAATGCATGCGAGGGCATCCTTTCATGATTTTAAATTGCTTTGTAGGCGCGTAGTAAGTTGCTAGAACACAATGAGACCTGGAAATCACTGCTGATGTTGCTGACCAATTTGGAGAGCCCACATGCGGCTTCTTAGCCTTTCGTCAGCTACTGATGATGCTACTAAAGAGAGCCGTGTAACCTGGAAAGCCTTGACTGGCCTTGACTGTTCATAGGCTGCTTAAAAAAGCTATTTGGTGCTACTAACAGTGTTGACATATGCAAACATATTTACAAAAATCTCAATGCATTTTAGTGGCCATATACTAGAATAGGTCAATGATGGACCCTAAATAGACTTCCACCATTAAAGCTAGACATGTCATTCCAACGTCAGTGTGCAGATTGTTCTGTAGAAGTGGATTTTGATACAGTTTATAGATTCTTCAAACTCAATAATTTTAATTGTTAATCGAAGCTTCATTGGATTTAGCGGGACTTATTCGTATTATATTGTATATTATTATATCTTACTCGTACAATAAAATCATGGAATATAATGAACATTCCCAATGAAGCAGTTTTAACATGTCACAGACTGGCTCACATTTTTTGTGTCTAAATGCTCAAAATGTGGATTCTTCACAACTCTTGTTCTGGTCCAGCTATAAAGTGTTGTTGAAGGTGAAAACTGACTCCACTTGGTTACAACAGGTCTTTTTGTTAATATTCCTGCTGTAAGTTAAGAGCGATCATGTTTTTTTAAATTAATATACAGTACAATTGAACATTGGAATGCAGGTTTCAATATTTTAAACAAACATTTATGAATGAACACCTATATTCAATGACTAAATATTTGCCTTACCTTTCATTCACAATATTGACTGCAGAATACCCAGCATAATATAGGAAGTAGACATAAATAGGCTTCAAATTACCAAGCAATATTTCTCTAACATATTCATGTAAAGAATATACACTGCTCAAAAAAAAGGGAACATGCACTCATCACAGTGTAACTCCAAGTCAATTTCAATTAAACTTCAGGGATGTCAATCTGTCCAGTTAGGAATCATAAGCGAGTGTGAATCCATGTCACCTGTTTTACTGCAAATGACCATGACAACAGGTGCACTGTAGAGGCAACGGAATAACAACCCTCAAATAGGGAATGGTTTTGCAGATGGTGGCCACAGACAAATGCTTTCTCCTTATCCTTCCTGACTGATTCTTATTCAGTTTTGCATTTTTCTAATCTCTTTGCCACTACTGGTAGCAGGAGGCAGTACAGCCCATTTAGGTTGCACAGGTAGTCCAGCGCTTCCATAATAGTACATTCATGCGTGCCATTGCAAGGTTTGCTGTGTCTCCCAGTACATTCTCAAGAGCATGGAGGAGATACCAGGAGACGGGCCATTACAAAAGGAAACCTGGACAGGGCCGTAGAAGGGCATCATCCCAGCAGCAGGACTGGTAATTGCTTCTTTGTGCAAGGAGGAACTGGAGGAGCACTGCCAGAGCCCTGCAAAATTACTTCCAGCAGGCTACTAGTGTGTATGTTTCTGACCAAAATGTCAGAGAGAGACTCAATGAGGGTGACATAAGGGCCCGGCCTCCTCTAGTGGGACGTGCTCTCAGCCCAGCACCAGGCAACTCGATTGGTATTTGCCAGAGAACACCAGAATTGGCAGGTTCGCCATTGGCGCCCTGTTTCCTTCACAGATGAGAGCAGGTTCACACTGAGCACATGTGACAGACGTGAAAGGGTTAGTTGACGCCGTGGTGAATGGTACAGTATTCTGCCTGCAACATCATCCAGCATGACCGGTTGGTGGGTCAGTGATGGTCTGGGGAGGCTTATCCTTCTAGGGTTGCACAGACCTCCACGTGCCAGCCAACGGTATCCTGACTGCTGTTAGGTACCGCAATGTAATCCTCAGACCCATTGTCAGACCTTAGGACAGAGTGTGGCCAGAGTCTGTAGGCAGTTGCTGGATGATGAAGGCATTGATGCCATTGAATGGCACTCAGATTCCCCAGACCTGAATCCAATTGAGAACCTCTGGGATGTTATGTATTGGTGCATCCGACTCCACCAAGTAGCGCCACAGACTGTCCAGGAGCTCACTGATGCCCTGATCCAGGTCTGGGAGGAGATCACCCAGAACACCATCTACCGTCTCATCAGGAGCATGCCCAGACATTGTCAGGAGTGCATACAGGCAGGTGGGGGCCATACACACTGCTGAGTCACATGATGAGTTGCCGTGATAAAATTCACAACGAAGTTGGAACAGCCTGTCAATTGTTAACTTTGATTTTCGGTGTGAGTTTGAATCCAGCCCTCAATCGGTTGCTGAATTTGGTATCCATTGACCACTGTTAGGTCATTTTGCTGTGAACAAATTTTGATTTTTAATAAGTTTTGGTCATTGAGACCCGATGTTTGATTTGTTCTCCCCATTATTTTTCAGCAGTGATTTACAGTACTAAATAGTGACAATTTACATATATGCAGAAAAAGATAGGTTTCATTTTCTCATCCATACACATAAAATCAGGGGTAGGCATCTTAATATTTGTTACATACAATAGTGGCAGAGCCAGAATCATTATTGTATTTCAACAAACAATAAACTGTTGTATGCTGCAAATTGAGCAGTTTATGTATCAAATGCTGTTGGTTATGAAAAAAGTATTACATTTTATTAGACTTTCTGGCATTAAAAACAAAAAAAAATCTTACTATAGGAGACAAAATATGTACGAGGTGTATACTGTATATCAGTGGTTCTCAAACCTCTCCTCGGGGACCCCCAGCCAGTCCATGTATTTGAACTACCCCGGAGCTAGCACACCTGATTCAACTTATCTACTAATCAACATTTTGTTTATTAGTGAATCTGATCTGATGGTTCAGGGTTACAGATAAACTGTGTCACGTCTGGGGGTCCCCGAGAAGAGGTTTGAGATCCACTGCTGTATATGATGCAATTTCCCATTGCCTGTTTTTGCAGTAACATTTTAGTACATTTATTCTACGGTATGTGGGTGGGATTTATTTTGCCCTGAGTGAAATTGCTAGCATCATTTTTGCTACTGTATGAAGTTACTTTTGCAACTGCAAAACACAATCAACATGCCATGGTAACATGAACAAAGATAAAAATAATTGCAGACATATTGATGACAGCTCCACCCTTAAAAATTATTTTAAAAATGTTCTTCATTTGTCCACATAGGGGAACACCTTTTATGGTTCCAAGTAGTACCCTTTCTGGTTCCAGTGATAACTGTTTTTGGTTACATATAGAGCCACACATCTGCATATACCAGTAGAACCTTTTCCACTGAAGATTCTTAATGGATCCCAAAAGGGTTCCATATGTCCCCAAAAATCTCATTTGAACCAAAAAGGGTTATTCTAGGAACCATAAAAGGGTTATTTCATGAGGAGAACCCTTTTTGGATTATTTTGATGACATTATGTTGCCTCAGACATCATGCTGTTTTCAGTTAGATTCCATGTACAGTGCAAAATAATTTAAAGTGTCTTTAATTGACAATGAAATTGACTTTTTTAATCAAAGAACAATCTTAACATAAACTAATTATAATTATCTTTAATAAATGTGCTTTTTTAGAAAAACTTTTTCTGTTTCCCACAATGAATAGTGGGAAGCCACAGTGCGCCTCCCTCAGATTGATTTTCGCTATGTGGGAGGCTGGGGGCATGGTGAGCCCTATGTTAGAATTCATTCCCTGGGTACATGTACCTGTATGTTGACTAAACAGAGGTCTGTTTGCCAGAGGTAGCGGTTTAGGCCCATATCAGACTTTTACAGTTGTTAATGTTCTGTGAATTAATATCTAGAGAAAGCCATTAGAGATGTCTGGTTGAAAATCATCACATTTCATTCAGCGGTATTACCATATCCATGTGAAATGACAATGCGTATTGTTTATTTTGCTGACTATCTGTGTCATAACATTTTGTTAGTAAGTGGTGAAAAGTATCTTTTTCATGCTTTGAATGAAGCCCATCAACGTTTCGCTCTCTCTCTACATCTCTCTCTCTCCCTCTATCCTCCTCGCCATTCTCCCTATATCCTTCCCTCAATGTTGCCTTGCCAGTGGGCGATCAGGTAGGATCATTATTTTGGAGCTTAACCGGCCTGTCTGGACACAGAATTGTGGGATAGATTGTCTCTTGGAGCTGGGAGCAGCCAAGACAGAGCTGTTGGGCCTGTCTCTCCTCTCATCCTCACTTCAGCCTTACGTTACCATCGCTCTGTTGTTCTGTCCTGCCGGGCTTAGGCTCAGAATGACTAAAGTGCCTCGCAGACAGACTCCTGTAAAAATATATCCATCTGTGGCTTCAGACCTGTGAAGGATGAGGAGCCACACTTTGATACAGAGAGCTGCCTGAAGGGGAATGTCTCTGTATGTGTTCTGTCAGCCGCAGTGAGAAGAGCCCAGAGAAGTGAGGAGGAGAACAGTGACCACCGCTTCACATTCTGTAATCTGAAACATTACGATGCCTGTTTCGGATGTGTTGCGTCAGTGCTGTATTCCGCGCCATTGTTGGGGGGGGGCAGCTATTCCTGGTTTTCAGATTGAATGAGAGGTTTAACGACAACACCGCCACGTAATTAACCATTTGTAATTATGGTAGAGTGGGTGCAGTACTGTAACAAATGATACGCAGTTTGTTTAGACGGTTCATGGTTTGAGTCATTTTTAAGCTTCTATACAGCGTACAGTTCCCAGGATGCATTTTGTTTTCATTTTTGCAGTGCTTGCATAGTTAGCCTTCAGTTAGCTTAGCAGCCAGACAAAGCTTAGTTTGAATACATTATGTATGACTGCACTGACCATAATCTTTTGTTTTCATATGTATTCCCCACCTTGGACATTTTCATGTTTTGTTGCATGTGCAAGTGTGATTTAAATGAATTTAATTATACTTTTTGTGAGTGGTCTACAAACTTCTACAATGTCATTGTATAAGTATGCAGGCAGACTAGAAAAAGTTCAGCAGACAAAATTGGCAGAAGTTACGCTGACTGAAATAATAAGGATTTATGTATGTATAATTTTAAACAACACCGTCCTCCGTCCAATATACAGCATTTCCAGCAGACAGAAACAGGTCTTTCTCTATGAATGAAATTAGTGTCCTTACAGCTGTTGTAGGAGTATCTGTGTAAAAGTCAACACTCAAGCGAAGACTTCTCCAGAGTAAATACAGAGGGTTTACTACAACATGGAAACCATGGGTAAGCCTACAAAAACCGGAAGACCAGATTATAGTTTGCCACAAAACATCTAACAAAATCTGTAAATTTCTAGGACATCCTATGGAAATATGATCAACTTGTACTGTACCAAAATTATGGGAAGTGAAGAGTATGGAGAAGGGAAGGAACTGCTCATGATCCAAAACATACCCCCTCATCTGTGAAGCATGGTGGAGGTACATGTAGTGTAATGGCATGGGCATGTATTGCTGCCAATACAAGTGGCAGCAGGAAGAGTTCTGAAGGGTTTAGTGCTATACTATCTGCTCAGATCCAGCCAAATACTGCAAAACCCACTGGATGGCTATTTACAGTCCACATGGACAATGACCTCAAGCAAGCACACTGAGGAACCAATACTTTTTTTAGGCAAATAAATGAAATGTTCTGCAATGGCCCAATCAGTCACCTGACCTAAATCCAATTGAGCATGCATTTCACATGCTGAAGGCAAAACTGAAGGCAAAACGCCCCAAGAACGAGCAGGAACTGAAGACAGCTGCGGTAAAGGCCTGGCAGAATATCACACAGGGAAGAAACACAGCATCTGGTGGGTTCCAGACTTCAGGCAATCATTGACTGCAACAAAGTATTAAAACTTCCAATTAAATATTATGTTTGTTTGTCCAAGTATATATGAGCCCCTAAAACTGGCGGGGCTACAGTATAGATACAATTATTTAAAATAGTAATCACTACATGGTTAATACAATTTTGACAAAACCCTTAAATTAAAATTCTAAGTCTACACTTAAAGAACATCTTGATTATTTCCTTTAAAATGTATTGTGTACAGAGACAAAATGATGACAATTCTGTCACTGCCCAAACTGACTGTATACCCTCTTAAAAAACTTGGAGGTAAGAAGAACCATACTGATTCAATAGATAAACTATGAAAATAATTTACACATTCAAACATAGAATACAATAACCAGCAAGCTTTTGGAATAATTATTACTTAAACAATGGCAATCACAGCAAAGTTCTCTGCGCTGCACATTTCGTTCCCATCAAAGTAAACAGACAACCTTTAATAAAGCAGCAAGTTGTCCTTGTTATAAGCATTGTTGGCTCCTGAAAGACTGCACAAATGCCAGAAACAAACGCAAACATTGGGATTATACACAATTAGAATTATTACTGATTGCAAAATATTAAAATGATTATTTGATTATTCAAATACTGTCAATCTAAATCAACTCTGAAGTTAAATGTTTACCTTAGTGCTGACAAAATCTTTCCTGAGCTATTCGGTTTTAGGTTGTTAATTGGTAAATGCAGAGGCTTTCAGGTTGGAAGGTGAGGTTTAATTGCCATCTATAAAGATTGTACCCAACTGCAGGGCATGTCTCTCGGCTGTGAGGGGCTGTTCAATGATGAATGAGACAGAAAGTGATTTAAATTAAACAGTTATCAAAGTTAACAAATGCATTACATTAGCCCTGTCTATTTCAGTCCCTTGGGTTCATCAGCAGTTCCTCTCTGACAGTAGTTATTGCCTGTTCTTCCACAAAATTCTGAGGTACATTATTCCCCTTGGTGACTGGAGGATGCTTCACAGTTAAACTTGTCTTGATCCTATAGTAATGAGCCAAGTAAAAACAACTGGATTTTGTCAAACAATTGTTAAAAATGGGCCTCAACTACCAAAAATGAATACTTTTTTAGAATATTAAATATTCTAAAAATATTGCATTTTCCTCACAAACTTTAAATATAAAATAGATTAATTTGAAAAATAGTTTAATTTGAAAGACAATCTTTGCACCCACTGTATGAAAAAGGTTATGAAAACATTGGTACACTTAACTCCATCAATGTATGCCTCTTAGTGGAAGAGGGAGAACTATCTATTCAGAAACATTCTTGACTTCCAAACAATCATCTAAGAACCCTTTTTTTAAATAAATGGTTCTTTTGAATACAAACGTGTATACATTACATAGAACTATTTGCCTAGCAAAGAACCATTGTCTTCTCAAAGTGTTCTTCAGGTCTCGGTGGAACATTTTCCATTTGCAGAGAGCCCTTATTCTTTAAGAGTGTACAGTATAATATTTGTTTTTACAAATAACTGTGTTTCACAGTGACATTACAAAACACAATGTTAAAACATTAAGGAGTACTGTAAGTACTTGTACATGTTTCTCTATGATTATGCTTACTGTACATGTATGAGATAATGTGGTCACTAATCCACTGCAATCCACTAAAACATTTTTCAAATGTAGATAAATAATGTTGAAAGTAGCAGAATGTTTTTCATGTTAGTTGACTGGAAGCAATTGTTTCTTGTATACTGACTGAGGCAGGCAGGGTTAATAAATACGTTCTTTCTGCTATTGCCCTACCATACTTACTACCCGGCAGTGTTCTAGAGAGGCGAGGGAAAACTCTTTTTAGATTTGGTTCCCCCAGCACTCCCAGCACCTAACACCCACAGCCAGTGATGATGTAGTCAGACTGAAACAGCCACTCTCTCTCCAGCTCGCCTTTGCACAAACCCTAACTTCATTTAGAAGTTTATAAAGACTTTCAAAATACACTGTGATCATGAATGTTTGTCTTGAACCAGTATTTTTATCAAGAGATTTATTAGGACCTGAAACAAACCCAGTATGTCTGGCAACACTCTTTAGTCAAATGAAAAATATTGTTTTTCTTTTTGCAAGAATACATCCAATACAATGGAAGAAAAAAGCTATAACTACCAGTAGTTTATTCAATTAAATTACTGATTGTTTAGAAAGTACATTTACAACTCTCATTTAAAACAATTAAAAGTGTTCCATATCAGTGCTTAAAATACAGCCACGATCCAGATTTCCATAAAATCTGTTTATGCAAAGAATCTATACTATAAAAAAACACTGGCTTCTATTATGATTCCCCTTATGTTCAAATCTTCCCCTAAATACATTCTCCTCACCTCCGACCAATAGCTTGCCTTTCCTTAGTCTTCAGTATTTTCAATTGTAGTGTTGAACGGTGGTGCCATCTGGTCTTGTGGGAAATTAGAGGCAAGAGTGCCGGGGCAAATGGCCGCCAGCAGGCACAGCCCAGGGGGAAAAGGCAGCAGGCAATCTGCTGCAGCTACTATGTCTCCACACAGGAATGTACCATCCCTACATCACTGGAGCCTGGCTCAGCCTTGCCTCAGTGACACACGCTTCTACTGACTACAGAATGTTCAATGTAATGAGCCTAAGCTCTGCCCACTGCTATTGCAGAGTGTAGCCTGACTGGCTGAGTGGAGCTATTGCCATTTTTAATGATTAATTTCATTTTTATTTTACCAGGTAAGCTCAATGGAAATCATTTCTCATTTACAGCAACAGCCGGGGAATAGTTACGGGGGAGGAGACAGGAGAGGTATCGACCAATTGTATTCTGGGGATGGTTAGATGGCTATTATGGAATTATGGCCATACTTAGCATTGTTGTGGTACTAGAAATAAAAAACAATACAGACCTTTCTTGCAAACAACTGGACACTGATCTGGTTTACTAACAAATTATTAGCTGACATTTTCAATCTGGGTTTTACCAAGATCATGTAGCACATTGTGATACACCTGGGCGCAGTACTAGACAGAGACGCAACGTGGAAGCGACTGATGTTGTGAACGTATTTGTGATTATGACCCGTGCAGGACTTCCACCTGCTGTACGAGGAGGCTCGCTACTACCAGCTGTCCCCCATGATAAAGGAGCTGGAACGCTGGAAGCAGGAGAGGGAACACCGCAGGACGGCCCAGCCCTGCGACTGCCTGGTGGTGCGGGTGACCCCTGACCTGGGGGAGAGGATCGCCCTCAGCGGGGAGAAGGTTCTCATCGAGGAGATCTTTCCCGAAACCGGAGACGTCATGTGTAACTCAGTGAATGCCGGCTGGAACCAGGACCCTACGCATGTTATTCGTTTCCCCCTGAACGGCTACTGCAGGCTCAACTCTGTCCAGGTAGGTCACCAACGCTATTATGTCTGTGCATGAATGTGTGCAGGCCGTCTTTGATCAACACTCAGTCATGGTACGTTGTTTTGGACAGCAATTATAATTCTATGGAACTATTTGTGACTATATTTTTGTAGTTTTGAGGACTGGTATTTCTATCAGTGTGACTATCCTATATTTTGTTAATATTTTTTGTGAGGGATATATTTTTCTATTATTTTAATAGAGAGGACAGAAGGAAGCAAATGTATGGGGAGACAGATATATAGGGGGAGACTGAAAAGAAGGGCACAGACAGTTGACCAAGCCGGGGCTCAAACCCCCCGTCACCATGGGGCATGTGTGGCCCAGACTTGGGAGCTTACACGGCTACACCAAACTAGTGCACAGTGTGACTCTTTTTTTCACTGGTGATTGATAAGTCAAGCACTCCATGACAATGTAACACATAGAACACGACTCGTGACCTGTAGCCACAGACCAGTTCAGAGGCAGCATCACTCTCATAATATGTTCTCTGATCTGCTTCCTACAACACTTGTTAAAGGTGTTCAGAGATAGCTGAACCTTTGTTCAGGCACTTGTAGGCCTTTGTCACAACAACACGGTTTCTATTCCTCCCGGAATGGACTCCTCCCTCTCTACATTTGAAAGGAAGCTTAAAGGCTCCCAGAGTTTCCCGCCGCCATGCAGCTCCATGGTAACACCAACAGCTCAGTGCCTATAGCCATACACAGACCAACACATAGACAAGCCTCACCCAACACCCAGCACCAAGCGTGCTCCACAAACCCCCCCATCACGGCAGCCAGGCGCTCAGCTCCGACACCTCCACCGCCCTCCTGCCAACGTGAGAGACCAGCTCCAGGCCTGCCCTGACTTCCAGAGCTGGGGCTGATGTCTGCTGCCTGCCTGCACACTGGCCATGGCTTCCTCTCTCAAAAATGAAAAGGGGAGAAATAAGCAGTGAGAAAAATGATATGCATAATTTACGCTTTACTCATTTTTAAGACACAGCTCCTCTTTTTAAAAAGACTCCAATATAACATGGCCCGAGGCGATTGAAATACACGTATTGCATTTTTTAATACCATACTTACAATTTCCCAAACAGCCTAACCCGGTTTATACTTCTTTTATAGATTTTTAAATGGCTTGCAATATAATTAATTGGCCGCATCAACTAACACAACATTTTCCCACTCTGTTTACAGCTGAGTCTGGTCACAGTGTGTCGTACATCCTTTTCAAATGAATCAAGAACAGTCACTATTATTCTTTTTGGGGTCTTTTTATTACAACGCATTTACACACATGACTTCAATAAGCTCAAATTTTACACATCAGATCTTTTTCAGTACTGATCTGATTAGGTAAAAAACAAGTGACTTGAGGAATACCTGAATTGAGCGGCCTGTTTAAACTCAGCCAGAGAGTCTCTGGTGACCTGAGATTAAACAAACTCCATTATTCAGCCTGCATCCCAAATGACACACTATTCCCAATGCAGTGCCTTGTTGTAGAGAAAGAAGTGCACTATGAAGTCATAGAATTAGCAAAATACCTTAGTTGTGTGACAAGTTGCCAGGCTGTAGGGCCTGAAAGAATCTGCATTGGTCAAAAGCAGTACTCTATTTAAGGAATTAGGATGTCATTTTGGACTCACTGAGTCATTGTAGGGTTTGTTGGTAGGGATGTTAGTGGTTGTGAACAGGGAACACAGAGGGTTGGTCTCATTGTTGGACCTTTACATTGTAAGACCTTAGATGAAGAGGCAATCTTTGATATAGGGCTCTTTCTCTCTCTGGGCTGGCCCCTTTAAGACACTGCAAACACACACATAAACACACACACACCAGAGTGCAGATGGATTAATTTAGGTGCAAGTGGAGATTTTTCTAAACAACTCACTCATTCTGTCCTGTGTCATTGTCGCGTAAAAGTATGAGAAAGTTATGAGAATAATTCTCATCTTACCCGCCCAGACAATGTGGCTGTGATCTGATTACCGTCCTAGACCCCGACCCAAGGGAATGCAACCACACCCGGCCCACAGTGAGACAGCAAAGAGAGAAAGCATCTGCTGAATGGTACATTAGAGAAGAGAGACAGACAGACAGACAGACAGACAGACAGACAGACAGACAGACAGACAGACAGACAGACAGACAGACAGACAGACAGACAGACAGACAGACAGACAGACAGACAGACAGA
>JACXGM010012178.1:0-24348 GCA_016801145.1 Umbra pygmaea | reverse complement strand
GCACTGTTAGCGAAGATGCCAGTGTTAGCATTAGCTAACTTTGTCAGGGGAGGACAACTGAAAATAGCAGGAAAAATCAATAGCAAATGAAAAGGGCTTCGCCTCCAGTTGCAAAAATTTGATAGCTCTGTAGTCTACTTTTTTTGGCAGAGGATAATATACTGTACTTTTTAATTTTCACACTTGAAATGGGTGCACCCTTCCCAGAGGTACTGCAATACCAAGTCAATGTGTGGAGTGGACGGAGCAATCCCAGTTTCCAACTCCCTGTTCAAAAAATCAATTTAATATATATATAGTTCCCCGATGGGGAACGTGTCAGATATTCAACTGATAAGAACATATGATTCAAAGCTTTTATTATCCAATACAATACAGCCATATGGGACCAATGCCCAACACATTAAACACAATCATTCGCGACTTACACAGGACCATGTTGACATGTTCGTTTTCCTCTCTGAAAACCTGGAACTAGCCAAGAAAAGTTGTGCAATGTTGTGAAAAAAACATGTTCATCTTGTTAGCTTAATGGCTGCACTGCAATATCCACTGTTTTGTTTTGCACTGTTGTTTTTGCACAGTACCTTTTTAAAAAGATGTCTGGAATGTGTCTGGGGACACTAGTTGTTGCACAATGAGCATTAATTGCACTTTATTGTGTTGTTCTATGCTATATTGCATGTGTTTTTGTCTTGTTATGACATTTTGATATTTTTCAAGTATTTTAATAAAGAAATTCATGGTTTAAGTACATGGAATCTTAGAAAATATTTTTCTACTGTGGTATCATAATCGGCTTTTAGAATCGTGTTTTTTTTATGGTATTGGCACAGACTACAAAATTTTTGGATCGTGACACCCCTAGCTGTCACGGGGCTAAATTCTTGCCTGAGTCCAGAATTTTTTTGCATCACTCTCTGGGTTTGCCATATTCTTTTTGATATCCGCAAAGAGGACATCTTTTCTGGAGTCTGCAGGCTGTTCAAGTTTGCCCAGAAACACTCCTACTCAATGGACATACACATATGAACAAATCTTCTCTGAGACTGATGTCAGAGATATTGTCCAGCAGAGGGCTATGGATGTTCTTTACTGCAAGAAAATAATTGAGTCTTCTTGCATTTGTCAAAGCGAAGAAGTCAGAGGGGGTTTTCTAAGCTATGATCTCACATCAGACACACAAGATGAGGAGAAACACAACATATTTGTGTAAATCAAACATAACATTTTTACGTGAATCTCACAATGCAACTTTCCATTTTCTTCAGTGTACATGGCTATCCTTGTTAACATCTTGGAGCAGATTCCTTGATGTTTTTCAAATTTGAAAAGTATGCTCTTAGAATTAGTCAATCCAGGGAAATAGGATGACATGAGACAGGTGTTTCCAGAGGAGGCCTTCCAAAGTATCCTGAAAAGTTATGCCATCACTTTGATTCAGGGAGACTGAGGTCTGAACTTCAAGTCCTGTATTCAGATCAGGAATTTCGGGGTAACAGAGGAAAGTTGTGTGATTACTTGGTGTTCCTTAAAGACATGGGGTCCTATTTTAACGATCTAAGCACACGGTGTGAAGTGCATGGTGCAAGTGCGCTTTGGGCTTGTCCGACTCTACTTTTACTAGTTTGACGGCGGAAAAAGTGTCCATGCATTCGGGCTTTGCGCTAGGTGCACATTAGGGCCCATAGAGTTAGACAGTGCAATGCCTCAGCTTCACAAACTGTTCTCATTAGTGGCAACAATTGGAGCTACGTCTGCAGGTGTAGAAAGGAGCTTCTCCTGTTTAAAGCTGCTCAAGTCCTACACCCATAACACAATGGGCCAAGGCCATTTAAGCAGCCTAGCTCTGATGGCCATTGAGAGGACACTGGTCAAGTCACTGGAAAAGATGCCTAGTTGGTACGACAGGGTCACAGAACATTTTCTTGAAAAGGAACGTAGGGCAGAATTTACATAAATAAATGGACAATTTTTATGATATAGGCCGAAAATGAGCTTCCCCTCTTTAAAAGACAAGCAGCCATCACTGGAATAGAGTACATCCTGTGGTTTTTAAAATGGTATTGGGTGTATATGTAATGTATTGGCTTTATATCGCATTATGTCACAAAGTCGAAAATGCCAAAATTGTGCCATATTAGGGCAATTCACCCTCCTTATAGTTTGAATTAAATAATTGGCAACAAAATAATTTGAACATCACAAACCCATAGGCTATTACACATCGAATTACTATTTTAGTTACGATTTCACGGATACCCTGGACAGACCTAGGCATGACAATAAAACACATTCAGCTTTTATTTTCATGCATACAAAACTTTATTAAAGGAACACATTGCCATTTTACATTTAACAGAGGTATAAAAATGAATACATGAACAGGGAAAAACCATCTATTATGGCCAAAAATAGATGAACAATTACTTACAATATTAAAAATAACATTGCGAATCCCATCTGAGCCTAGACAAAAGAGTTTGTTCCAAACATTGAAAGATGCAAAGGTAACAACGGAACTACTTTCTCTTTCAAGTGACCAACTTACAAATTCTATAAAAACTGTATATTAGAAATACAGTTTGTACATCTTTTGAAAGCTGGTCACTGAAAGAAAGATTTATGTTCTCCCTGTGCAATATTCTACACAATATTCTACAGGAAACCTTCTGATGGGCAAATCCACATGTATAAAAACCTAAAAATTTCTGTTGGCTATTCAAAGTCAAGTCGGCTACAATAGCAAATCTCAATCCATTCCTTAAACATATGTATTTTTGGTTACACTTTATTTGGAGAGTCTGAAATTCCATGTGTAGGTGCTCTACAGATAGTTTGTTCATAGTCATATCATCAACAAACTATCTGTTGATAAGCAACTAATTGTGTAGTTTAATGGTAGGGGTAAGTTTAGAATATGTTTTAGGGAATGGCTAAGATTAGGCTTAACATTAGGGGAAGGGTTAAGTTTAGTATTAGGGTCAGGGTAAGTAGATAGTTTGTTTAAATGTTGTTGATAGTCTGCAGATAATCTGTAGAGCATCTACAGATATACTTTTTGGACTCTCAAAATTATGTGTTACCGTATTTTTATAAAGGAATAGTACAATGAAGCAATATTTGTGATGTTTTTGCGTCGCCATCCCCTACTGTTACAGCAGCCCATGTTGTAAGAATTTGTATAAAATTTCTACAAGCTATAATATACCAGTTCTTCAGTGAAATGTATTTTCATATAAATAAAATGTCAGAAATTTTTCAAACAATTTTTCAATATTTTTACAGATATAAAACGGAGGTTGGGACTGGGGCTACAATATAAACTCAGATCAGGGTGGAGGATATTTAACCACTTTATTGATTTCTAAAGTATGTTCTCAGGCAAGTGTACATTTATTTGATTATTTTCTGTCTCTGGCAGGATTCAATTGGATGGTGGCTGTGCTTGGTAAAATAATAGCAGCAGCAACTGGTGAGAAAGTGTCTAAAGAGTCCAAACGACCTCCGTTGATTGAGTTCTTTGAGCCAGAAAATCTGAAGGTTTGTTCAATGCTGGTTTACACACGTATATGTTTCAAGTTTTATGAAGACTAGAAGTAGTTTCACTGAGTTTTCAGCCAAGGATAGGTCCATAAAGTAAGCATACAAGACATAATGTCCACTCAAGACATTTTCTCTGCTATCTTATGTAGTGAACAAAGAAAATGTCTATATATTTATAATGTCATTCCCAGGGACTTCAGCCAAAATAATTGAAAGGGCTGGTGGTCAAAAACAGTAAACATATGGCCAGAAATCAGCTGAGGGGGACGTGACAAATATGCAAATTTGAACAACCAATCTCTCACTACACCCTCCCTCGTATGTGTCTTGTACAGCACTGTTTCTACACCTCTGTATTTATTGGCTAGATCTTACCATACGCATAGCCTCGGAACAAGGTTAATACATTCCAAAAATCATATTTTAAGTCGATGTTAGTGAATTGGCAAAATGTGTAAAGTAAGAATATAGAGCTTATATAATATTATTGCATACTATGTCCATCTAGAGCTGTTGTTTAGAGTTCACTGTCCTTCCAGATGGCTCTTGGGTTTAGAGTTCACATGACTGTTAATTCAAGACCTGTTTCTAGCATATTAGTAGAAGGGCAACAGCTAACCATGGCGTATATTCTGTCACAATAAGTGGCCTTTTTTTTTATTGACAGGATTTGCAGCATGCCCCGCCCCCAAGATGTCTGGGGACACACATGCACCCAGACTATATCCCAGCATCCTTCATCACAATGAAAACAAAGGTTTGTATTTATAACCACAATCTAGAGTATATTATACAGTATATATCGTAGAAATTAAATCTATAGGAACCTTATTAAACTGTTTGGCGTGGTCATTCGATTAGTACACAACAAAATGGCGACTGTTGTTAGTTGTCACGGAAACAACACGCAAATCAGTTTAATGTGGAAGTAGGCCACTAGATCTTTTCAATGGAATGGACCACAAAAATGGCTGCTTCTCTGACCATTTGGCTATATTTATTTGCATTGGAATGGCACTCCTAATCTTTCCAATTCTATGGTATATATAAACTTTATACATGAAGGAAACAGTATCGTCAGGATAATGTTATGATCTTTAGATGCTGGTGATGTTTAGGAATCCAAAAGACACGTTGGTCTCCTACTATCACTTTTGTGACAAGAACCCAGTACTACCCACTCCCGAATCCTGGGACCACTTCTTCTCAGAGTTTATGAGTGGACAAGGTAACTCAATTTAAAATCCCTTAGAAACATTGGTTATATTTTGGGGGTTTGCTTTAGTAAAAAAACTGTATCCACTGTATTACAGGGATAGATGTATATGTACGAAGCGTCACTAAAACAACATGATCCTATTCATAGTTGCCTGGGGTTCATATTTTGACCATGCACTTGCCTGGGAGAAAAGAATGGATGACCCTAACGTGATGATAGTCACATTTGAGGAGATGAAACAGGTATCAAACCATTATATTGTTTCGTATACAAACAGTTGTATTGTCTATCGATTATTGCAATTCTTCCTTTTTATTGTGATCCAAACAGGACTTAAGTGGAGGTGTCCGAAGGGTCTCTGAGTTCTTTGGTTTCAGTCTCACCGATGCCCAGGTGCAGGCCATCGCAGAGGAGAGCACCTTTAACGCTATGAAGGACAGCTCCAAGGACACGCATGGCCAGTTGAGCAATGTTTTCTTCAGGAAAGGTGTGTGTTTGTGTGTGTGTGTATACGCACGCTCATGTGTGACTGTGTTTGAGAGAGTGAAGGAGAAAGCCTTACTGTATGTAGATTAAGAGATGAACAAACATGGTATGATGATTTGAAGTGCTGTTTAGTTAGTTAAAGATTAACCTCAGCAATTAATTATTTTTATAAACCTCTATAAACTAGAATTGCTGTCATACCTGTAAGGGTATTCCCTGGAAGAACCTCCACTTAGTCGATGCCCCTTTTGTTTAGTTTTCCAGGAGGATTCAGTTAATGTATATATTTCATTTTGAAATTCCTTATCAGTGAGGTTGTGTGTACATATCTGTATAGGTTAAGGGTGCAGGGATGGGTTGTGTTTAGGGACCTTTGGCACCATCTCCTGGAGGTATTTAAAACTGTGTCAATCACACCTGTATGAACTTTGTTATTATTTCCTTGTGTTATGTACCGTTTCTTGTTTAGTTTGTGGGTTCTGCTCTAGAAGAGGTATTATTGTTTATTCTAGCCAAGCAACCACCTTATAGAGACCTATCTGTTAACTATCCCTTTAAGTGTCCATGTGTTATGAGTTAGGTTACTAGAGTAAATTGTCTGACACCTGTTGTCTATTTGCAATTAAGGAAGCTACGGTGTATTAGTCCTGGTTCTCCAGAGGGTGATTGCTTGGCATTTTGGGTTTATATCCCAGTGTCATGTTGTGTTAATCATTCCAAGGTACGTACTGAGAGTAGGTATATTCACGTCAGTTGAGCTATAGCATTGTCTCTGGGAGTTGCGTTCCACTTTCTGTTCAGTCCGTTAACATGGTCCATTCTCGAGTAGACGCTGTCATAGACAGCTGATATCACCAGTTGCCGTTTTGAAGATGAGTGAAGAGGTCTAGTTGTTTTATTTATTCTTAAGTTACATTCATTAAAACAAGCAAATCCAAATACCTACTATGGTCTCCATCTATTCACCTACACCTACGTGACAACACCTCAGTTAGCCATAAAATTCCAAATTTAGTTTAGGTGATTTTGATGAAATGGAGCACAAATACAGCTCTGAATAAAATATAGAGACCACTGCCAGGTCATCAGTGTATCACAGTGGGCTGAATATGAGGCAGAAACATTTGCATAGATAAATGTGGAAGAGGATCCTGACTCAAACAAACCACTTTGAGGTGTAGGTGGCATTTTCTCTCCAGCGGCCTCCGGGTGGCGCTGTGGGATGTTTGGGTTCAGGTGATCGTCTCTTTGGGGGCATTTCCTCCCTCCGACTCAGGCTGGGCCCTGTGGTGCAGCTCCAGTGCACATAATAATAATAATTCTCTTTCGGTTTTGTAAGGAGTTGATGTATGAGAAAATTTTCTTTTTATGTAATGAGTCCCTTATGTATTCTGCTATTCGTGTCTTCACCACTCAAGTGTCGTAAGTGGAATATCATTATTTGTACTGTGTAGCTCTGCGTATGCTCTGGACATAGACGTGTCCATATGGTTTTTATGTACTCGTTTTGCTGCTACAGTGCCAGTCAGTACAAGGGGAGATCCTATCACTATTTGATTTGAGTTTATTAAACACAAGAAGAGAACTCTGATATTTGCTGTTTGTCTCCCTTTCTCTCACCACACAACCTATATAATTGTGACACAGTGTCCAAAATCTCAGACTGCATCTTTAACGTACTAGTTTACCTTGGTGGAATCCCTAGTTGTAGAATATATCTAAAGTTCCCTAATATTTTGGGTCAAGACTACAGTGTATTAGAAAGTTTATGTATGTCTTGCTCTACATTGATCGGGTGTTTAGTCCTGTGCTGGTGTGATTAATGGTTATGTCTTCCACAGGTGAAGTAGGGGACTGGAAGAACCATTTCAGCACAGCCCAAAGTCAAGAGATGGACGTAGCATTTGAGAAACAACTGGCTGGGACAAGGCTGGGGGCTAAACTGAAGTATGACCTGTACTGCAAGTAGACGGCAGCATGGACGAGCAATGACACTAAGATAGGACCAGAGAAACACTGATCAGGAAAGTTCAAAAGACAAGAGAGCTGGTAGTCAACATACACTAGCAGGAAATTCATGGTGTAATAATATTTACATGCTCTACACACACACACAGTGTCCTCTGTATTGTCCGAGGTATTCTTGCGCTACAATTTTGCCTAGAATGTGATTATTCCAGTCGGCTGTTCTCCACCTCAGTCATTTAAAGGGCATTTTTGTGAATGGGTTGAGATGTTACCCTTTGTACTGTAAACCTTGATTTTGCATTTACATTTGTAGAATAAAGTTGGTGCATTTATTGATATCAGCACACTTGTCTGTAATTATATTTTTGATAAACAGCTGTTATTAGGTTCAATTAAGAGTGGTGGACTCTTAATACAGAGTCACAGTTTAGGTCTCCAAATTTCCTGATACATGAGGTGACTTATAATAATGTTTTTTTCATGATGGCACTGACGTTTTGTCAAAGTGATTATGTACAGTATGGTTGACACAGCATGTAAGCATGCAAAGGGTTACGGCACACAATACCTTTTGGATTGCAATGAATACAACTAGAATTAGCCAGTATGAGGCAGCCAGGCAGGTTATTAAAATCAGACAGTACGGGTAAAGTTTAACGTCTTGTAATATAAACTATATAAATTAGAGATGTGACGTTCAAAAACAATATTTATTTAAAAAATAAAAAACTGCAAGGGGATATATTCCATCATCTATGAAATCGGTTCTCATTTACGGTAATTAAAATACAGCTGTTATTATTTTTTATTTTATTTAACCTTTATTTATCCAGGTGGGCATGTTGAGAACAGCTTCTCATTTGAAATGGCGTCTTGGCCAAGATAAAGGCGCCGAGGTGCAAGAAGACGAACTTACACATGAATTACACAACAATAAAATAAAGAATAATAAAAAAATAATACAGGGTGCGGATCTTCAGAATAAACTATGTAAGAATATGTACAGGTAGTGCAACAAATGTCTGAATTAGAGAGGTAGATTAATAATGTTTGTGAAGTGGCATGGCAACATACTGTACAGTCAGTGAAAATAGGGTCTGAGCTAGAGAGTTAGATTAGTCTGAATACAAAGACAGCTACGGGTGAGTGTGTATAAGATGGGGTAAGGGTTAGATGAGTTCACTAGGGCATAAACATACATAAACGGGCAAAGAGAACGGGTAGAGTCAACATGTACAATGGTCTGACAGTAGATTTGATAATAGTAGACTAGAGCTTCAATGATTTTTGAAGTTTGTTCTAATCATTAGCTGTAGAAAACTGGAAGGAGAGGTGGCTGAATGAGGTGCAGGCATTTGGGGCAACCAGAGAGATATAGGCTACCTGCTACCAGATTGAGAGTGGGTGATGTTCTGGAGATTAATGAGCTTAGGTGAAGTGGGGTTTTTCCTAGTAAGGACTTGTAAATGAGATGATACCAGTGACCCCCACTATATCTAATTTCCTAAGGAGAGAGTTTGAGGCAGATCTGTAAAGGACATCACCAATGTCTAGTATTGAAAGGATGGTCATATTTGGGAGGAAGAGTGAAGGAGGCCTTGTTATGGAATAGAAAGCCGATCTTAAATTTAATTCTGGAGTGACGCTGGTTAATGTGTGGCTGGAAGAAGAGTGAAGAGTCTAACCAGACAACCATACTTATTCATCATTGACTACACAATATTATCATAATGTCATAATGTTATGGCTGATCGGTGTATACTGTAATTGGTCATTGAGAAAATGTATAATTTGAATGAATATACTGTTCCTTATTGCCCTTTTGTTTTGCAACCATTTATAGACTTTTTTTCTGTATAGTCAAACTTTGCATAATCCTTAATGGCAGAGCTGTGTGTGCTTGCACCATGTTTGTCCTGCTGTTTGTGTGTATACCAATACTTTGTGTCAGTATACTGATACTTTGTAACACTTATTTTTTACTAGGCTATGTTTGAACCTATTCATACTCCCTTTTTGCTATTTGCCTCATTATTTGTTATACAAAAATATAAACAATGTCAAACAGCGAATTAGTTACTATAAAAAAATAAAATAAAGGGGGGGTACTGCAGCAACCTCAGCATCAGAGCCGTACAGCCGTACCTTCCCGCGCCCATGCCAAAAGTCGACTACTTTTCTGTAATTCAGTGTTTCCCATGTCTCCTACACTAAAATTTTATCAAACCTACCAAAGGGGAAAGCTACAATTTTCCCAGATTAGAGTGCTGCAATGAAAAAACAGATCAGAACTGGCTTTAAAGGATTTTAATATGAGGGGTCTTGCATCTCAAATTCATCTTCAGAATTTGGGTGTATTCCTGTAGTGCAGTCAAAGAAATTGTACACACCCCTAAATAATATTTATGAACAAAAAACAAAAACATGTTTTTGTGGCAGATGTAGCTTTTTTATGTTTGAAAGGGCAGGCCAAAACTGAAATAGAGGTTGAGACTTACTCTACAATGCCTGCCTAAAAAACACTTGTGATTTTGTCCTCTCTTTCTAATAAGAATCCAGATCTGGGATACCAGGTGATTGCATTTACCTCTAGGTAAAAGATCAAATCTGAAGTGATTCGGTCCTCCAGGAAATAAATTTAATAGCCATGCTTTAATATGTTGTCATTTTAAAAGACAAACAGTATCAATATTTCAGCACTCAGTTAAGTTGCTCTGGATAAGCGTGCTTTCCAAATGACATTACAGGATATTACATGATAATAATAAGTGACACAAAACGTAATGAAGATGAAATTATGGCAGGGGTTCTGTTTTCATCAGTTTGCGCTGCTTGAATTAAGGACTTTTATTCTGAAAGCAAACGTCAAAGTCCAAAATTGTGTCTACTGGCTTAATACTTATTGTGGCTTGTTTAACACATATATTACCGTTGAGTCTGGTTGTGTTTTGTGTGTACAGTTTGTATAATGAATGTCTCACCAGAAAAGAAGTCATTCAAGACATATATGGCTGACGAATCAAGTCCAAGTAGTTTTGCAAGATACCTCGATGGTGAATTATGGGAAACCAAAGATACTCTTCGTGAAGAAATATCCCAAGGCGAGGTCTTTCAAAGAAGCAGGTTCGTGATTCAGTACTGCCTAGAAATGGGTTTATCAAGATGACCACCGACGACACATATTCCTGCAATAGCTCATGTTTAATTCTATTTTAAGTAGCTATCTACAATTGTCAGTGGTTAACAACAGTTTGATGTTTTCAGCCGGTATGAAAATAAGTCGCTCGTGGTTGTTGCAGCTGGTGAGCAGCGTGCACATCTGGATTAAAGACGCTTATTTCCGCGCTGTGGGGTTCATGTTTTAAATCATGCATGTTTAGTTGTATCGGTATCACTTACTAAATATACTATATTTTTTTGACAGTTATGGTCTTACCTTGGACCAGAATAGAGATTTGACAGTGGAGAGACTAAAGTATATGTTAACGAGGCCTATAATGCGACATCACCTCCAAGATCAGGTGAATACATTGGCTTTTACACTGCTCATCTTATTGCAACTGTATATCACTCATTAGATGCTTGTTAAATGCAATGCACATCTCTACATTACCCTCGTATTCATTTCTACGTACAGTACTTTTGTAAATTTACAAATATATTTAGGGTCAAAAGTTCAGAATTGGCCATTGTAATGTCAACATTCAGTATGGGCCATATTTCAGTTCCAAATATATTCTCGATGAATAATAGTAAATTCATAAATAAATGTGTTTTTTATTAATTTCTTTGTCTTGATCTTGTAGATGAAGGAGAAACAGCCAGGTTTCATAACCAAGAGCATGGTTATCACAGAACTGATATGCTCTGCAGATATGGGTACAGGAGTAAAGGTATCATGCTGATTGACAGCTTAACCCCACCCCCCCCCACACACACACACACACACAGGAATTTTTCTTGATTTGTACTGGGTCCAGCTGGATGTAAGAACCTTGACCTATGAACCACATGATAACCAGGCAGAAATGTTATTAGCTGAAAAATCGGTGATCTCTTTGTAGCATAGTTTAGCTAGGCCTATTCAGTTAGTTAGAAATATACAGTGAGCACCATAATTCATTGGACAGTGCCAATTTATTTGTTAATTTGTTCCTGTACTATACTCTAGCACTTTGAGTTTGAAAGGATGCAATGACAATGAGGTTGAAGAACAGACTGTCAGATTAAATTTGAGGGTACATTCATACAGGCATACAATCAGATTAACCATTTACAAATGACAGGATCTTTTATGCATGGTCCCCCCATTTTTGGGCACCAAAAACATTTACATTTATATTTTAGTCATTTAGCTGCTTAAGAGTAAATACATGAACATCCCCCTGGAACAACTTAGGGTTAAGTGTCTTGCTCAAGGACACAACAACATATTTACATTTATGTCATTTAGCTGACGATCTTACCCAGAGCAACTTACAGTAAGTACAGGGACATTCCCCTGGAGCAATCTAGGGTAAAGTACCTTGCTTAAGGTCCCAACAACATTTGGCACAGTCAGGAATTGAACCGGCAACATTTCTACCACCAGTCTGACTCCTTAACCACTGATCCATCTGCTCAGGGTTTAGGTTGATTGTTGGTGTGGGTTTAAATCCAGCCCTCATTCGGTTGGTGATTATGGTTTCCATTGACTGTTGTTATGTCATTTGTTCTCAACAAGTTACAAAATGTTCCATCAAGATGTTGCTCTTTAATAGGTTTCGACCCGATGTGTGCGATTTGGGTGTTCTCTGGCTACTGTAGAAAGCAAGAACCATTGTTCTTTCGATACTAACAATATTTCTCAAGTTTTAAAGAAGGATTGAGCTGCACTATTTTTAGCAACAGAATAGTTTTGCTGCTTTAGCACTATAAAATAATGCAAAGTGTTTTGAGAACGCTATTGTTTTGTGTAAAAACTTTCTAACTATTTGATCAATTTCCATAACAAAGCTGCAATAGTACAGTAGGACATTCATGTGTGGTTTAACCGAGTCACTTTCCCTAACTCCACAGTTGGGTGTAGTTTGTGGGTTGTTTGGTGGTGCAGTCAATAACCTTGGAAGTCCTGAACAGAAGGAAACTTGGTATCTTCCTGTTACGGTATGCGTCCACTGTTACATATTCACAGCACAGATTTACCATTGCATGTTTTAATGTATTTTGTAAAAGCAATGGATTTAAACTTTTATTTATTTTATTTTTGTTTATTCTTTGTTTTTGGATTTATACCCACCCAATTGGTCTTGTCCAATTCCCCTTGACCCTGCCTTGACCCTGCCTTGACCCTGCCTTGACCCTGCCTTGACCCTGCCTTGACCCTGCCTTGACCCTGCCTTGACGCCACATCTGGCAACTTCTTTAACATGTGCGATTGTCAGATTTTTCTACTGCCATAACCCAGGCAGCACCATGCCAATATGCACTACCGGTAACACTTTATTTTGAGAGTCCATCTGTAGATGCTCTACATATTATCTGCATACTGTCAACAACATTTTAACAAACTATCTACTAACCCTAACCCTAATCCTAACCTTAACCATTCCCCTTATGGTAAACCTAACCTTAACCATTACCCTAAAACATATTCTAAACTTACCCCTACCCTTAAAATACACAATTAGTTGCTTATCAACAGATGGTTTGTTGATAGTTTGTTGATAGTCATATCATCAACAAACTATCTGTAGAGCACATACAGATGGAATGTCAGACTCTCCAAATAAAGTGTAACCGCACTACCTCGTGCTGGAGCCCTGAACAAGAAGCCATGGTCAGAATCATGACCACTGTAACGTAGTTGTCCTTTAAGGCAGCAACTTAGATTAGTCATTTTCATACAAAATGTGTTGTTTTTCTTGAATGACTAGATGTAATTTTTCACAGGATTTGGAATTTACTGGGATGTTTGCCATGACAGAGAGAGGTCATGGGAGTAACGTGCGGGGAATCCTTACAGAGGCCATCTATGAACCATCTACACAGGTCAGACAAATTGCAACCTGCACATCAGGGGTTCTCAACCAAGAGGCAGCTCTTCCTTTCTTAATTATCTTATGTATGTCCATTGCATTACATTATAGGGAAATTTGACTTTGTTTACCATGGATTTCTATGGCATTCAGAAGTTATGCTACAACTGGAAGTCTACGAATCAAATCAATATGAATGAATGTGGTAATACTAAATAATGTGTGGCTGTTGCTATCATATTAATCAAATAAATGTAATTATTTTACGAATGTCTATGGGTAAGTTGAAAAGCCATAATTAATTGTTTCATTTAAATCAAATGAATATCTTTAAATTCATATAACCTACCTAAAGGAGGAAACCATGCAACAACTGTCAGGATTGTGTGCATAAAGATGCTACTATTAACAACATAGATGAGTACAAGTATAAATAATTATGATAGCATTGAAGAAGGTTGTTTCTTTACACACAATACAATTGCATTTGGTTACAATTCACTAGCTTTGTAATGAATTCACAATGATTATTGCAATAAATTAAAATGAGCACTATTATATTATGCTGGCATAATATAGTGTTGCCAGGCGAACACTTACAGTAGAACTGGCTTTGCAGGGGCTGTTAGTTAGCAACTGCCTGCTAATGTGACCAGCACATAACAGACTTGAGCGAAAACACCTGTACCTACTTAAATAGGTCACAATATTCGGTTAGAGCTGCTCGATTATGGAAAAAAATCACAATCACGATTATTAGGATTACTCATTGACTTTGGAAATTTGCATTTGAAAAATTCAGATGTCAGGTGCATTTTCTGACTTTGTTGAGGGTGACCTGCATACATAGTTCGTTTGAATGTCTGGATTTGATTAGACAGCAATGTCTTTCAATTATATTTGCAAATAAGTTATTTATATTTATTATATTAAATAAATTAACACTTCTAAACGTATCTTATTTTCTATTTTGCCTGCAGGTATTTTATTTGCCCACGATCACTGTGCTTAATTAAGTCTGCTGTAGAATCGATCGCAAACAGCAGCTTAAACAAACTTCTGAATAGACGTCACTCTACGAAGCATTGCTCTTCAGTCGGTAGAATAATTGTTCAAAAGTAATACGTGGCTCTACAGTACACCTGCGCTAATGAAACACAGAACGAGAACGTGATTTACTGCTCAATGATAGTGGTGGGTCGTTATTTTCATTGCTTTGAGGTACAGAGATATGCACAATCTAATACTGAAGAAATATGTTCCAGTAAGCAACGCTGCAAGGACACAAATAAAATCCTAAACAAGACTCCAACAGACAAAGCTGGTAAGCTAACTAATGAACAAAGTACCTGCGTTGCTGTGAGGTAAACTCATGGAGCTGCCGCAATCTGTAATATATAAAATACTGTAGACCATTGATCAGTACTCCGCCTTTGTCACCTCATCAGCCACTTCAGCACAGCATTTCTCATATAAATCAAGCAGAGCAACTCTGGTAAAATGGTGGCGAGATGGTAAAATATAATGCTTGTCCAAAGTATGCAACGACATTCTAGAGCGGTCGTTCTCAACTGTGCTAATGGGGCACACATTTTTGGCTAAAAAGTATGCAACGGCATGTGTTATTTTTTGTGCCTCCGCCCTCGATGGATATGTAGTTACACTGTAAAACGCATCTTTAATAGACGACTGAGTGAGTTTACCTTTCGGGAGGGACAAAAGTGCGCTTGTGCGTGTCATTCAAACACAAGAAAAAAATAAGAGCTCTTAAAAAATGCAATGTACAGTACAACATAATTGTTTTTTCTCTATTACATTGTTTTTGTGATCGTTAGGAGCTGAAATTGAAATCGCGAACAAAATTTGATTAATTGCACAGCCCTATATTCGGTAGAGGTCCTGACGCAATGGTACAAGGGAATTCCGGAGGCTTTAGTAGGCCCATTGCAGATGTCAGCTGATGGACTGCTGAGCCAATCCCAGGATAGACAAAATTGAGGATATTATAACATACACACAAAATATATATATTTTACTGTTTCTGTAACAAACTGGTCTATATCAGGATTCATTTTGGTTTACATAACTACATCGACTAGCAGTTTACTAATACTTACTTCTCCATTCCTATTTTGGCCTTCAGGAGTTCATCATCCACACAACATGTGATGATGCCCAGAAGATGTACATAGGAAATGCCATGAAAGGGAATTATGCAGCTGTATTCGCTCAGCTCATCATCAATAGAGAATCCCAAGGTGGGACATAGTTCATAAAGTCATCTTTCTGCTGGGAGTTTGGTTTAGCAACATCCTGTGTGTATTTACTAATGTATGGGCATTGTTTGGTTGAATCCCCACAGGTCCTCACTGTTTTATCGTCCCAATCCGAGACAGTCATGGAGTCCTGAATAGTGGAGTTACAGTTGTTGACATGAAACACAAAGAAGGTAGCTAGTTATTAAAGGCCTGTTTTCATCCAATTACGTAAATTATACACTGATCAGCCATAACATTATGACTGGTGAATAACACTTACTGTTAACATTTTGTCCTCAAAGTTGATGTGTTAGAAGCAGGAATAATGGGCAAGCGTAAGGACTTTCACGGTTTTGACAAGGGCCAAATTGTGATGGCTAGATGACTGGGTCAGAGCAGCTTCAAAACTGCAGCTCTTGTGGGGTGTTCCTAGTCTGTAGTGGTCAGTATCTATCAAAAGAGGTCCAAGGAAGGTAAAGCGGTGAACCGGCGACAGGGTCACGGGTGGCCATGGCTCATTGATGCACGTGGGGAGCGAAGGCTGGCCCGTGTGGTCCGATCCAGCAGACGAGCTACTGTAGCTCAAATTGCTAAAAATGTTAGTGCTGGTTCTGATAGAAAGGTGTCAGAACACACAGTGCATCACACTTTGTTTCATATGGGGCTGCGTAACCGCAGACCAGTCAGTGTGCCCATGCTGACCCCTGTCCACTGCCAAAAGTGCCTACAATGGGCACACGAGCAACTGGACCCTGGATCAATGGAAGAAGGTGGCCTGGTCTGATGAATCATGTTTTCTTTTACAGCATGTGGATGGTCGGGTGCGTGTGCATCGCTTTCCTGGGGAACACATGGCACCAGGAGGCACTATGGGAAGAAGGCAAGCCGGCAGTGTGATGCTTTGTGAATGTTCTGCTGGGTAACCTTGGGTCCTGCCATTCATGTGGACGTTACTTTAACATGTACCACGTACCTAAGCATTGTTGCAGACCATGTACACCCTTTCATGGACACAGTATTCCCTGATGTCATTGGTCTCTTTCAGCAGGATAATGCACTGTACCACAAACAGAAATGGTTCAGGAATGATTTGAGGAACACAACAAATAGTTGAAGGTGTTGACTTGGCCTCCAAATTCCCCAGATCTCAATCCAATCAAGCATTTGTAGGATGTTATGGACAAAAAATCAGATCCATGGAGGCCCCACCTCGCAACTTACTGGGCTACAGGTTTTGCTGCTAAAGTCTTGGTGCCAGATACCACAGCACACCTTCAGATGTCAAGTGGAATCCATGCCTCTTTAGGGCTGTTTTGGCAGCAATATTAGGCAGGTGTTCATAAGTTTATGGCTGATTGGTATATTGAACATGAATAAGATTGTGTGACAGTTATTAAAATGTTGAAATGATCACCTGTTTTTTCAGTTAGATAGTTTTTATTTGATTTACAATGCTTTGTGTGTTTTCTGTTGAAGGCCTACACGGAGTGGACAATGGTATCTTGATATTCAACAATGTCAGAATACCGAGGGAGAACCTGCTCAGCAAGTGAGTGAACTGCAGTGGAGGGCATACTGAAACTGAAAAATGTTTCTTTTAAACGATGTACACTCCATATATCATGAAAAAAAGTAATCGGAATTTAAATGTACTTAAGTATCAAAAGTAAATATGTGATCTTTAATGTACTTAAAGTGATGGTTCAGAGTAATATAACCCTAGGGTCCTTTGCACCTTGACCTCGAGCCAAACAACCCCCCATAAGCTTTTGTCGTTGTTATAATATTGGTCGAGTTAGCGCTCTCAGCCGAATGGCTTAGCACAGGCGCTAATGGAACCAAGGGTGTATCTCGTAAATAAACCCATTAATAATGCCCGGAATGGTACCAAACTTTTACCGTAGTACAAATAGGTTCTGTACTTATAAAACGAGGCATTGAAAAGTTTGTAAGTACACCAGAAGTATATTTAAATAACACTTGCCTGATGGCTGCTACTCTCTGCTACTACCGCGATCCCGCGAGATCCTGCGAGATTACGCACAGAGCACAACATATATTGCCTAGCAGCCGAGAGTAGCAGCCATCAGACAAGTGTTATTTAAATATACTTCTGGTGTACTTACAAACTTTTCAATGCCTCGTTTTATAAGTACAGAACCTATTTGTACTATGATTTTCATTTATAAATAATTAGGTGTTTGCATCAGCAATTTCATTTTCATCTATCAAATAACTGATTCTGGATGAAGGTATTTTGGACCATTCCTCATTGCAAAACATCTCCAGTTAATTTAGGTTTGATGGTTGCCGAGCCTGGACAGGCCACTTCAAATCAACCCACAGATTTTCAATGATATTCAGGTTTGGGGAGTGGGATGGCCATTCCAGAACATTCTACTTTTTCCTCTGCATAAATGCCAGAGTAGATTTTGAGAAGTGTTTTGGGTCGCTGTCTTGTTGAAATATCCAGCCTCGGTGCAATTTCAACTTTGTGACTGATTTCTCTACATTATTCTCAAGTATCTGCTGATATTGAGTGGAATCCATAAGACCCTCAACTTTAAAAAGATTCCAAGTACCGGCACTGGCCACACAGCCCCACAGCATGATGGAACCTCCACCACATTTTACAGTGGGTAGTAAGTATGTGTCTTGGAATGCTGTGTTCTTATGCGGTCATGCATAACGCCCCTTGTTATGACCAAATAACTCCATCTTTGTTTCATCAGTCCACAGCACCTTCTTCCAAAATGAAGCTGACTTGTCCAAATGTGCGTTTGCATACCTCAATCGACTCTGTTTGTGGTGTGTGTGCAGAAATGTAGTACATCACTCTCCCATACAGCATCTACTTGTGCAAAGTGTGCTGAATTGTTGAACGATGCATAGTGAAACAATCTGCAGCAAGATGTTGTTGTAGGTCTTTGGAGGTTGTAGGTCTGTGGGCTGTTTTTGACCATTCTCAACATCCTTTGCTTTTCCCTCTCCGATATTTTACTTGGCCTGCCACTTCTAGCCTTAACAAGAACTGTGCCTGTGGTCTTCCATTTTCCTCAGAACAACAACTTGCAATTGGCCACCTTAAATTCCTTTTCTCATGATTGGATGCACCTGTCTATAAAGTTCAAGGCTTAATGAGCTCACCAAACCAATTGTGTGTTCCAATTTATCAGCGCTAGGTAATTACAGGTATTCAAATCAACAAAATAACACGGGTGCCCAAATTTATACACCTGTCTAATTTCTTTTTGATGCATATTGCACATTTTCTGTTAATCCATTGAACCTCATTTCAGTACCAAAATACTACTGTGTCCTTCAGTTATTTGATAGATCAAAATGAAATTTGCTGATCCTAAAACCCAATTATTTATGAATGAAAATCATGGAAATTGTCAGGGGTGCCTAAAGCTTTACATAAGACTGTATGTACAATTTTGTTTGATTTAACTTTTGATGCAAGTCACCAATACTAACGTGACTTACCCCACCAAACCAATGGGCCCATGTCTACAGCAGATGGGTATCCATTTGGTGTTATGCAACTGACTTTGAAAGTCATAGGTATTCCAGACATGACTGAAATATGCCCTCATTTAAACTATGCATAGCTATATACTGTCTGCATCATTCATGTTTTTAACCATCCTAAAGGTTTGGTTGTGTGTCAGCTGAAGGACTCTACTCTTCTCCCATTCGGAACAAGAGCAAACGTTTTAATGCCATGTTGGCTGCTCTTACCCCTACCAGGCTGGGGCTGGCTGTCCAAGCCATGGCTGCCATGAAGGTGAGTCTACAGGGACAGCTGGTTTTATAGCAGTGTATGCAGGGCCGGCCGGAGACATAAGCAAAACCTGTTTGCCTGGCAACATTATATTGTGCACACAACACAAACTCTGATTTGTCCCTTCAAAATAATAGCGCTGGTTTTAATTCATTGCAATAGCTATTGTTCTCATTATAAAGCTAGTGAATTGTAACCAAATGCAATTGTATTGTGTATAAATGAACAATAGGAATATGTGATAGGAAGAAAAGCATTTAACATATTTTTAATAACTTCATAATAACAACAGTGAAAAATACGTTGTCCACACAATTTGATTGAATTTATTGTCAGTGTCACATGTGAAAACACAATTACATTTGAAATACATTCACTATAGTCTATTTAATCCAAAAATAGACTAATTTTAGCAACACATGAACATGGACCCACTACCCATCTATGCATTGAAGTAACAATGATTATTTCAATGAATTACGAGCACTTTTATTTTGAACTGAAAAATCAGAGTTTGTGTTGCGGTCACAATATAATGTTGCCAGGCAAACAGGTTTCGCTTATGTCTCAGGCCGGCCCTGAGTGTATGTCAACTGAGAAGCTTTACCATGTTTCTCATTTCAATGTGAGAGAATTTGTGACCACAAGAGGGCAGTCTCAATGTTCCTTTGTCACCCTCACAGGGAGTAAGCAGAAGACAGTCAGCTGTAATGAACACTACATCATTTACTGTCTCGTTCCGTTGTTAGAAAGAAAGCTCTGTCATTTTAGTGGATTATGGGCTCAGTCTGGATAAATCTGTCCAACAGGCTGACGTGGCTGTGTGTACCCAGTGACTGGACTGAATTCAAGGTTGTGGCCAAAAGCTGACTGGTAACCAAGACAAACTCGTCAAAAGGTCTTCCCCTAGGATATGCTTTGGGAATGCTAGTTGGTTATATAACAAATATAATCTTTACACTTTAAATAACCTACGAAAGCAGATATGTGTGCTTTAAGGTATTTTGGATCATTATTGCCTTGTGAGAGGAGAACGAGTGAAATCAGAGCAGATCTGTCTAACCCAGAGTGAGTGTTGACCTTTAGTACTGATGTTATCAGTATGGGCTATGGGTCACACTATCTGAACATTTGAACCTGTACAGTGTTTGAATTAGTGAAATAAATATGACACATGGGCACTATTATCGTACAGTGTAACACGTGATGGGTACCATAACAGTATACAATTAAGAAAATACCTTGAATATTAGCATTTCAAAATAAAGTAGAAAGTATACATAGTAAAATGTATTGTTTAATTAAAATATAATTATATTGTGTTTTTTACAGGGTTTCAGCTAGGCAACTCATTAACTTTGACATTTTTGTTCTACATGGGAATTCACTTTTCTTTTTACCTAAATTTCTCAAAAAAAGCAGAGTTCACCCTGCACTCAACGTGCCTCACCAGAAACTTGTAGCATTGGATGTTACGTGATATGCCCACTGAAATAATCTCAGTTTCATCTTTTGTGCACACTGACTTGACTTGGAAGTCTCACTTAAGTCACCAAAAAATTGACTTGTAACTTACTTGACTTGAACTGACTTGATCTGTTCAAAAGACTTGACTTAAATTGTAGTCATTGGAGTTTTGCCTTGAACAGTAAAAATAGAATAGCTACAACTAAGGAATAAACCTGTCTTCACAGCCTGTTCTGGTCAGGCTCTGAGTCTGACAGCTGAAGCAATTAAAATTGAAAGTCACCTAGGTAATGTTAGCGACAGTCATCCTCAGAGATGTGAGTGGGAAGTGAACAGCAAAAAATGGCAATTGGAAGTGCATGCAACTGTTCCATTTGTAATAGCTTTTGAATATGAAATGGTTTAAATTGGAGGGGGCAGATATGTAGATACCATAACATCAAACGTCTTGCACCACTTGAAGGAACACAGAGAGAGGTTAGTCAGACATAGTCAGCAGGTAACTAACATAAGGTTATATTACCTAGCTAATGTATCAAATTAGGTAGTAGAATAAGGTTGTGTTAGCTAACTAGCCAAATTACTGCAGCTGAAACATTGATAGCCAGCTACGTTTTGGACTCTCACTGAATGTAAAAACAACATGGAGAATGCACATTGTTTTCAGAACACAATGACCTATTTGCTCATGGATAACCTAACACTTGAGACTTGACTTGGAATTGCATCAGTAACTTAAAGACATCTATGTTTGTGCATTGTGTTTTAAAAGAAATCCACCCCCAAAACATACAACATTTATATCAGGGTAATTAAAAAATAACAGCCCTCTAAAGAATCTGTAGTACATGCCACTGAAATACAAATGTTAAAATACTCAAAAGTAAGTGTAAATAGGTGCTTGAAACCTTGAAAGTATATATAATGTTTGTGTTTGAAATGAACAGCTTGAGACACAATGGCCAGTTAGTGTGCTATGCAAACACCAATCATGCATTAGCTTTGGTCCAGGGTGTTAAGGAAACCACTTTTGCCAATGGGTGCACAATAGTAGCTTGCTAGATTAAAATAAAAACTATACACAACCCTTTTGGAAAATGTGACTTTACAATGACATATTGTCAACATGATTGTTTGGCTGGTCAATAAAAGTGATCCAAAATGTAATTAGCATCACAAAGCTTAATAGTATGTTCAATCTTAAACTCATTCTCTTTTTCAGTTGGGCCTCATCATTGCAGTACGTTACAGCCACAGGTAAAGTACTCCCATACATGAACTTTATGTAGACGTTTCATTTGACATATGTTCACACCGAATACCTGAATTATTTGAACAGTAACACTTTTCATGTTGGATTTTGGGGGGGGGCTCTTTGAAATGACACTGACTGTGAGGTAAAGTGGACTGAAGGTAGTGAGTGTGCTGAGTCAACATTAAAGGCTCTCAGACGTGCCTCAGTGGCCAGGGGGGCCTATGCATTGTTAATCAATCTTAGTTGGGGGGGTGTTTCAGTCACCCCACTATTGCCATTACCACAGTTAAATGACCGCTTTAACTACCACATTTTCTGGGGGAAACCCTGCAGTACAATTCCCATCTAACACATACAATATTATTTCTATTTAACCGATAGCGGTTCCATATAGAATATAACAACAACCAGTTTAAATACAGGTCAAATGCACTCCATAATTATCATGGAAGTAAAGTCAAGATTGGCATATTAATATTTAATTTACAGATGAATGAGTTACGAGTACATACTGTCACCATTGATTTCTGGCTGTTTTAACACATTTTATCAACTAACGTTAACAGCACTTTCAGAATTCTATCCCCTCGTTTTAGACAAGTATGTGTTGGGACATTTGGCTCACAGCTGTTTCTAATTGATCAGGTGTTTTCTATTGCCTCAATTGTTCACAAATAAGAGCTGTGTATGTGTAGTCTCAGTTTCATCCTTTGTTTTTGCCTTTGGACTCTGTGTTCTTCATGCATACAACATGAACACTGTGGAGCTCTATGAAGGAAAAGCAAACAATGTGGATTCTAAAGGAAAAGAAAAACTCAATTTGAACAGTAGCACAAAAAATGTGTGGCATAGCCAAATCAGGAGATTTTCTTTCTTGGGGGAAGAAAGAAACCACTGGTGTCTTCAGTAATCTGCAACAAACAGTTCAATCAAGGAAAACAACAGCAGTTGATGACAGCAGAATCACCAGAGCTGTGAATGAAGACAAAATTGTGGAGTAAAAAAAAGGAACTGCAGTGGATATAGCTTACCACCTCTTCTCTGAACCATGGAGGAGGTAGTGTCATGGCATGGGCATGCATGGTTGCTTCTGGAACGGACTCACTCATCTTAAAGGACAACTCTGGCGCATAATGAACTTAGGGGTTAATAACACATTGCTACCGAGTCGACCGTTCTCTGGGATATGTTTTCAAGCTAATCGAATGTGCCCAGTTTTAGTGCAAACTGATAATTACCTTATAATGCTAGTTGTAAGGGCACAAATTAAGTAAAAATAAATTGCTATTATAGACCACTAACAAGGCTCAAAGTAGAACCACACTTCCGTGGTAGCATAATGAGAGTCCCTATTTATTAGAAATATAGTTTAAAAGACATTACCAATCGTGTCTACAAGGCAGCCGCCATCTTCGGAAACAGACTCGATTAGTCAAACCACAAACTCTGTGCTACGTGAGCTGAACTGTGACTTGGAATCCTCAATTTCAAGAGGTTTTGCGGTCATTCATGCAGATCAATGAGCAAGACTTACAGCTGGCAATGCGAATACACAAATTGCTTACAGTTCAGCTCACGTAGCACAGAGTTTGTGGGACAAAGTGGAACATTTTAGACTGTCCAAGTCAGTCCCCTGATTTGAATCAGATAGAACATGCATTTGACTTCAAATGTATTTATAAAGCCCTTTTTACATCAGCAGTTTGTCACAAAGTGCTTTAACAGAAACCCAGTTTAGAACCCCAAAGAGCAAGCAACAATGTGAAATCAAGCACAGTGGCTAGGAAAAACTCTGCACTAATATGCTTCCCAGGAAGAAACCTAGAGAGGATCCAGGATCTTGCTGAGGTTTAGACTGCTGAAGATTTGACTGAAGTCAGAAAATTCCCAAAACCAGCAACAGCTCAAATTGCTGTAGAAAAGGCTTGGTACAGCATCTCAGAATATAAGAGTTTAGTGATGTCAACAGGTCACAGACTCATTGCTGTTATTGCATGAAATAGTTGTGACTAAATACTAGCTTTTACTCTTCAACAGGTATTGAGTCAATTCAAATGAAAGCAAATGTAAGCTTTAGTTTGAATTGACCAAATACCTATTGTTGCATGAAATAAGGTGAATAAAAAGTGATATTATTATTAGTTTTGGTAACACTTTATTTTGAGAGTCCATCTCTAGGTGCTCTACATATTATCTGCATGCTGTCAACAACATTTTAACAAACTATCTACTAACCCTAACCCTAATCCTAACCTTAACCATTCCCCTTATGTTAAACCTAACCTTAACCATTACCCTAAAACATATTCTAAACTTACCCCTACCCTTAAAATACACAATTAGTT
>JACXGM010012177.1:0-24259 GCA_016801145.1 Umbra pygmaea | reverse complement strand
CTGGCCACCCCCTTGAGTCTGGCCTCTCTCTAGGTTTCTTCCTATGTCCCTCCTACTAGGGAGTTTTTCCTAGCCACTGTGCATCACTTGTGTTGCTTGCTTTTGGGGGTCTCGGGCCGGGTGTCTGTCAAAGCACTTTGTGACAACTGCTGTTGTAAAAAGGGCTTTATAAAATAAATTTGATTGATTGATTGATAATTGGTTAGGATCTTGCCTCACCTGGCAGTCTACGTCTTAATTGGGCTCTAATTGAAAGGAAAGACCAAAAACCAGCATACACTCGGCCGTCCGTGGAACCGGATTGACACCTGTGCTTTAAGCCAACAAAAGTACAGTATATCCCCTCACGATGCACTGACAAGACTGAAAAGCTTCACATCACAAGTCAAAGTAATAATTTAACACTGAATTAGACAACATTAGGAATATAAGTACTTATTTTGTTACTGAGAAAAACTGGAACCTAAAATATTAGGTAGGGAAGAAGAACAGGATGCAATTTACCAACCTGACCCTGTTTCCTCAGGTGTCTGTCCATCAGGACATGTTGAGAGATGTTAGGTAGGGAATGAGAACACTATATCATAGAACTTACTAAAGAGATGAGTCTTCAGCACAGACTTAGTCTGCATCTCTCACATTGGTTGGCAGGTCATATCACAAAATTGGAGCTCTATATGAGAAACCCCTTCCTCCAGCTGTTTGTTTACACAGGAACAGTAAGGAGGCCAGCATCTTGTGAACGTAACGTACGTGAAGGTACGTATGGCAGCACCAAATCGGACAAAAAATTAGGGGAAAGTCTATGTAGTGCTTTGTAGTAAAGCTTTGGAATCAGACCTTGCCTTAAAGGGCATCAATGTAGAGCACAGGTGTCAAACCGGTTCCACGGAGGGCCGAGTGTATGCTGGTTTTTGCTCTTTCCTTTCGATTAGAGCCCAATTAAGACGTAGACTGCCAGGTGAGGTGAGATCCTAACCATTTAGTGACATTCAATCATTCAGGTACAAGGTAAAAGCGAAAACCTGCAGACACTAGGCCCTTTGTGGATCTGGTTTGACACCCCTGGTGTAGAGAGACTAGAATTGGGGTAGTATGTTCACATTTTGCAGTTCTAGTCAGAACTCTGCTGTTACACATTAAGTAAAGTAACAAAAGCATGGATTAACCTTTCTGCATCATTTGTTGACAGAAAGTTTTGAATTGGAAAATAAGCATAGAAATAGAATGGATAGAAAGTTTATTGAACTGTTTGGGGTGGTCATTCGATACGTACACAACGAAATGGCGATTGTTGTTAGTTGTCACAGTGACAACACGCAAAAGTATAAGATTTATTATACTCACTAATTTGAGAGTTTCAGTTAGAGGATGATGTTTTTAATTATCTTCTAAAATAATCTTGATTCTTCAACAATAAACTTCATGTCATTGATTCACAGATTATTTTAAATAAATTTTACATTCATAAAATTAAATTCTTGAAGAAATTACATCCTTAGATGTAACAACATTTCTATGGGCACGACTGTACAATTTGTCCAGCATTAGCTTATCCGCAAGACTGGTAAAAATACATATGGAAAGTAACTTTAGGATTTTTTCTTGGATTTTGCCCAACTGTGCATCTCCTGTTTCACTTCACTCCAGACAGGCCTGTGTAGAGCAGCAAAGCACTTGCTTTCATGTTAGCAAGAGGTGACGGCACCATCTAGGGTTCTTCTTGTGATATTGTTAATCCAAACTGTAATTTGTAATATTAGCATTTATTGAATAAAATTTTGATGACATACCAATAGAGCGATGAAGCAATTAAATCCAGCACTCTCCAATTCCTCAACAAGACTGTTGCAAAACTCCCTAGTAATTCTGCAACTTGCTGCAAATCGTTTTAATGCAGAAGTAGGCCCCTAGAACTTTGCAATGGAATAGTACACATGAAAATGGCTGCCACTCTGACCATTTTGCTTCATTGATTTGAATTTCTATGGAAAAAAGCTTCTCTTGAGATATGTTTTACATGTTCATCAAAAGAGACATCTGTGTCCAGTGTATCAACAAGGTCTTTTCCTTTTTTTCTGATATAACTGTACAACCATCTGTTATTTGCCAGATTTGACAGCAGGTCTTTTTGTTTCCTGAGACCTAAAATTACCCTCTCTGTTTTGCTGAGTTTAGAAGTAAATAGTTTTCTGCCATCCAATTCTTTGTATCTAATACACAGGCTTCCAGGGTGTGCAGGGTGTGTCATCAGCATAGCAGTGAAAGTTGTCATTGTGTTTCCGGATGACATCACCAAGAGACAACATATATAGCAGTGCAAAACAGAACCTTGAGGAGTAGAATTACTTCTTTTGTCACTGAGATATTGGGTAAATAATGAGCGAACATTTATGTTTTTCTAAATTTTTCTCACTTCCCAATTCCTCCTAACCCTGCCTTGTTGGCGGCTCAGCAACTCACTGGACAGCTGTGGGATGGCGAGGAGCATGAACATGGTTCATTCAACTACATGTTCCCAAGCCGCCCATACTTTTCAGACTGCTCATCCAACACAGAGCCTTTTGTCAGATCATGTACGGGATGATTAATCTCACCAACTATACTTCTGTGACTGAATTTACAGGTGCCAGATCTGCATACAAGGAGTCGCTGGAGAGCAAATTGGTAAGGTAGATGATTTGGCTTATCTATCCCAAATCCCAGGCAGCGCCATGCCAATTTGCGTTGCATGGTTCTGGAAATCTGGGGAAAGCCAGAGAATTAATAGTAAGACTCGAACCCCTGACTATCATGACCTAGACTCTCCTCCAATACTGCGACACCACGCAGACCCCCGGAATGAGCGAACATTATGGAACTTACCACCCTCTGCCTGTTTCCTCTAAACTGACTGGACATTAAGACCTGTTGTAAGCATATTTTTGATGCTGTTCGATTTTTTTCAAAGAAAAAGTTTCTTTTAAGTTATTACTTAAAATTACTTATTTTGGTACAGAGGGAAAACCTCTGTTACTGGCGTTTTACTCAGATAGCAGAAACTACTTGTCCAAAGCAGTTTCAAATATTGTGATTAACATTCATGTCTACAAGTCATGGAAACAATCAATATATTGTTAAATAGTACATTTTCATTTGTATTCAGGGAAAGATTTTTGCGATTGGCACCATGGCAATCGGCCAGGGAATTAAGGCCATCTAGAAAAACTTGCCGACTCAACTAGTACCAAAAAAGTACCAATTCAATGTGCCATTACATTTACACCAAGGCCTAACAGTAACATTTTCGTCATACTGGCAGGTTGATAAAAAATATAGACTGTTTGATAACAGTTTCTAAAAATAAAGTATGGATTACCATTAAGAAATAACATGGTATACTGCTGCATTTTATTTTACTATTGTGACACAGATTTCATGTCAAAAAGGCAAGTCACCTATTGCAAATTAATTTGTTTAGCGCAATCTCTGCACCTGTTAAATTCTTTTTTATTTACATGTCCCGGACAATCCCTTCAGAAGAGTACAAGCCAGTAGAGAATAGTACGCCACAGCTTGCAGTGTCTTCAGCTTTTTTATAAAGAGCCACAATGTGCTCAGTTACCACAGCAGCCAACAACCTTTTTTGGAGGAAATACTAATACTTCTGTAAAGTTTTACAAACACTGTCGTACCTAGACAAATTGAGGACAGGTGCATGAAGAGAGGAACAATAATGTAAATTGAAAAAAGTCTTGCACACTTTCAATACCTGATGAAGGTATTTGACCAAAATGTTATAATTTACTACAGTTTGATTTGCAAGTATTGACAGGGTGCAAGACATTTTTCGATTTACATTATGGGCCCTATTTTAACGATCTAAGTGCACGGCTTGAAGCGCATGGTGCAAGTGCGCTTTGAGCATGTTCAAATCCACTTTTGCTAGTTTGACAGTGGATAAAAGGTTCCATGCGCCGGGCGCATGATCTAAAAGGGTTGTACTAAGTGTCTTCATTAATTCATAGGGGTGTTTTGGGCGTTACATGCAATAAACCAAAAAGAGATTCATCTCCCATTCCCTTTAAGAGCCAGGCGCTGTACCTTTTACGCATTGCTATTATGACGGGGGATTTGCACGGTAATATTCTTATTTGTAATATTTTGCATGTTCGTGTGCTGCTGCGCTTCCCTGTGTGTGCAACAAGCATAGTGTGTACACGCTGTGCATACGCCTAGGTGCATTTGACTAATTTGCTGTTAAAATAACAATGACATACTGTGCTATTTACTTTAGACCAGGTTTTTGTTGGTCAATGGCTCGATCACTTTCTGATCCATCAAGATAGCAATACACCCAGAATTATCCTGAACACACCTCCCTGTTAGACCAGCACACCCATGGGCGCAAATATGGGCGCAGGAGCACTTGCTATTTAAATAACGCGGTCGCTGGATGTGAAATTGACAACTGCGTCGGTCTTAAGCCCGATTCACACCAGAGCCGGCAAACTGGTTGCATTGCGGCGGAAGTCCATTCATTTTAATAGGAAGCAATGCGCAATGCGCACCGCTGCGGCAAATTTACCGGAACCGGCAAAATGTGGATGCGGTGCGGCGGGTGTGTCGCAAGAGTTGAAATAATCCAAATTATGCAGTACTTTGACGTACGGTCCCAGAACCGGAAGTTGATTTACCTCTGAGAAAGAGCTAATATGTCACTTACATCTATGGTTGTGTGAGATTGCAAGACAAGCGTTGACAGCTCAGTAGATAGTTTTCGTATTGTAAATGAATACTAAACTGAAAACAGCTCCTGCCAGTTGCCTTGCTGGAGGTGGACAGTTGTATGCAATGTTGCCCACCATCTCGTAGATGCGGAAGATTCATTACGATGTTGATTGCGGTGTACAAGTGTGTCTGCATTACGATGCCGTATGGGGATTTTTTCCTGATCTGGTGTGAATCCAGCTTTTAACTAGCAAAGACACTTGCTTTCGGGCATTGCGCTGCGTTGCGTCAGGTGCAAGATAGGGCCCTATGTGTCAGAATGTACGAAGCAGTTGGATTCACAATGTCATCAGGTTTTTCAATTTGACATAAAATATGACGCACTAAAAGCTGAACTAGTTTTAAACTTAGCTACTCAGGTCCGAAACGTGTGATGTCAGGATGATATGACACAGTCCAACAAGCCTTGAATATGTTTGTTTCCATTAATTAGCAATAGCTGATGTTAACTAGCATAAGATGTACATCTATTTGTCTCTTTCTCTAGCTACTACAAATTTTCTATCTAGAACTTGTAGCGTGAGCTAGTTGCTCTTTGGCTGAGAATTGTGATTTATTTTGAGACATAAATAAAAGCCTTTTGTGGTACGATATCGTATGTTGCTTAAAACTGCATGCAAGTACATTCAATAGGATCAACCAAGCATATCCAAAATGTTTATAAAAATACACTAAAAAAAATTTAATATATTGTATATTTTTGTTTTCGGTTTATTTTGTAATTTTTACCAGTGTATTGCATTGAGTTTTTGAGTTCAACATATATTACTGTCCCTTTAAGTGCTTGTGACACCTCTCTCTGGTTTGGCCATTTCTAGAATAGGGTTTAGGTTAGGTTAGGCTGGTATCTTGTAGATCTGATGATTAATGATTACGTTCAGCCGTGTTCTATTAGCCATGTAGTTTGCTCTAGATAAATGGTGGCCAAGCTAGAGAGGTGTCGATCAGGCTGTCCGAGAGTTAGACCCTTTTTAATGTAAGTTATTAATTTGTACCCAACTCGAGGGAGTCGTCAGGTAATCTCTGCCTCCCCGTGTGTATCTTTTGAAAATTGTTAGCATATGTATTGCTAATGCCCGTCTACAGATTTAAGCTGAGTCTTATACTGACCCCTTTACCCTCCACTCCACCCTCGGCCCTCAATTTGCACATTCACGCATGCCTACACCATTTGCACAAGTATCCCAAAGCTGAGGGAGCTAAAATTTTCAAGGGTGTAGATGCTAATTAGACCCCCAGATACCCATTTCCAACAAGTGTGCACCAATGCAGCCTTTCCTAACAAGTGGCTAAGAATTTAGACTCTCATAATGCAATGGGTAACTTTTGAGCATGCACAGTTTTGCTCCAAGATCTGAACTTGTTTTACAATTTTAATGTGGACCATGTATTGCACCATTCTAATCAAGAATATGTCCTGAAGTTGATGCGTTTACTAAACCCCTAGCCACCCTGGGGAAAAACATCCCTGGAGTTTTTTCATCAACACGTGACCGAAGAGGGCACTCTGAGCTAGGGGGAAGGTTGTAGGGGTTGGTTTGGGATTCACGGTTAATATGACATGTATATTATGCATGTGATATCCAAACTTGATTCGTGACCAAATGTCATATAATGACTCAATATTTTATAATGTTAAGCCTACAATTTCTGACAGTCAGATTGCATGGGTTCATATGTTAAATAATCCAATAACAATAGTGCAAGCAATGTTTATTTCAAAGATGAATGTGAAATAGTCAACTACAACAGTTGCAGATATCAAGGATATTAGTAATATATTCAACTAAATATATCACAAATTGTAATATCATTCATATCTAAAGTCAATATACTACCACATTTGTATGTAGGTGGAAAGATACAGTATGGAAGTGTTAGAGCTATCGTCAGTTTTTTATAGAAAATCATTAACATATACACCACGTTCCAAATTATTATGCAAATTGGAATTAAGTGTCATAAACATTAGATATTTTGTTTTTCAATCAAACTGAAGGATGGAATTGTGTTTCCAGGCTCTTTGGATCACTGAAATCAGCCTCAGACACCTGTGATAATTAGTTTGCCAGGTGAGCCCAATTAAAGGAAAACTACTTAAGAAGGATGTTCCACATTATTAAGCAGGCCACAGATTTCAAGCAATATGGGAAAGAAAAAGGATCTCTCTGCTGCGTCAAATAGTGCAATGCCTTTGAGAAGGTATAAAAACATTGGATATTTTACGAAAGTGTGATCATCGTACTGTGAAAAGATTAGTGGCTGATTCAGAACACAGATGGGTTTGTGCAGATAAAGGCATAATGAGGAAGGTTACTGCCAAACAAATTCTTTGGATTAAGAGAGCAGCTGCTAAAATGCAATTACAAAGCAGCAAACAGGTATTTGAAGGTGCTGGTGTTTCTGGAGTCCCGCGAACCTCAAGGTGTGGGATCCTCCAGAAGCTTGCAGTTGTGCATAAACCTACTATTCAACTAAGTTGTTTACTGATATATTTTGCTGATATAATTTCCAATATAATTTGCATAATAATTTGGAATGCGGAGTATGTGTATTCACATATTGCCAATGCCCATGTACGGATTTAAAATATGACATGTATACAATGTTTATTATATTCAAACTAGATACAAGACCTAACATCATATATTGCCTAAAAAATACACTGTTTATTGTGTATAGCAGCAAAAATCTGTATATGTATCGGAAATTATCCAGATTCTACAAAGAATCGGGTGAATGTCCATTTTGGCTATCCCCTGACTCTGGCACTTTTCACCCAGTGTCTTAACTATCAAAGTGGTTAAACTGTAACTTAACAGGGTTTGATATGTGCAATGTTGTAACTATGCCGAACCTGTTTGAGAACTTGAGAATGAACAAAATCATCCAAAATAACCTGGACCTAAATGAATATCAAAAGCGAGCTAGCTGATAGATGCCCTGCTTCATGGAATCCTTTTGTGCATGTTTGCCATTATACAATGGCTAATTCGCTGCTTTCCAGAAAAACTACTTTACAGTGGCTATTGGTATGATCCTGGCCGTGGATTGTCTGAATTTGCCCATAGCTTAAGCACAAGGCAGTGCAAATTGATACAGTGCTGCCTGGGATAAAGGAGTAGATTATTCGAACTATGTACCTTATTATGTTGCTCTCTAACTCCTCTGTGTATTGGACAGCTTGGTGACACAACATTCTGAAAGCAAATCATTTAACATTCAATTTCGATTTCGACGTGTTAATTACTTAATTTGATCAACATGCGCATCCAGTGACAGTGATGTATCGCTTTTTTTTTTTAAAGCTATAACTCTATCTGATTAGGGAATAGTTATATATATATATATATATATACACTGCTCAAAGAAATTAAGGGGACACACAGTCACCACACTATAACTCCAAGTCAAACTTCAGGGATATTGATCTGTCCAGTTAAAAAATATATGCGACTGTGAATAAATGTCACCTGTTTTGGTGCAAATGAAAGTGACAACAGGTGCAATGAAGAGGCAACAGCAAGCAACCCCCAAAAAGCTAATGGCTTTGTAAGTGGTGCCCACAGACAATTGCTCTCTCCCTATCCTTCCTGACTGATTCTTCTTCAGTGTGGCATGATGCTAGTGTCTTTGTCACTACTGGTAGCATGAGGCTTTACCTTCAGCCCATTCAGGTTGCACAGGTAATCCAGCTCCTCCAAGATTACAAGAAGGTTTGCTGTGTCTCCCAGTACAGTCTCAAGAGCATGGAGGAGATACCAGTAGACAGGTCTTTACACGAAGAGACCTGGACAGGGCTGTAGAAGGGCATCAACCCAGCAACAGGACTGTCCTTGGAGGGTCGCATAAACCTCCGCGTGCTGGCCAGTGGTACCCTGACTACTGTTACGTACCAGGATGAACTCTCCAGATCCATCGTCAGACCTTATACTGGTGCAGTGGGCCCTGGGTTCCTCCTGGTGCAAGACAATTCCTGGCCTCATGTGGCCATAGTGTGTAGGCAGTTCCTGGATGATGAATGTGCCATTGTGGCACCCTCACATTCCTCAGAGTTGAACTCAATTGGGAACCTCTGCAATGTTATGTATCAGTGCATGTGACTCTAGAAAGTGTCGCCACTTACTGTCCAGGAGTTCACCGATGCTCCGATCCGTGTCTGAGAGGAGATCCTCCAGGACATCATACGCTGTCTCATCAGGAGCATGGCCAGACGTTGTTGGGAGTGCATACATGCACGAGGGAGCCATACCTAGTTGGAACAGCCTGTGATTTCCATTGTATACTTAGATTTTGGTGTGAGTTTGAATCCATCCCCTCAATCGGCTGGTGATTTTGGTTTACGTCGATCGTTGTTGCATCATTTTGTTCTCAACGAATTACATAATGTATAGTTAATATTTTGATCCTTAATATTTTTCGGTCATCGAGGACTTACGTTTTTTTTGTGTTTCCTTACTTTTTTTGGGCCAGTGCATTTACTAACCAATACTCTGTCATAGAAGCGGCTTGTGATATTTATATTTTAATGAGATGCCAAAAAAGTGCATGGCCAAAAATGCTATTTTAGTTCTCATGCAGTCAGACATTTTATTTGTGCTCTGATCCCCGTCTACCCCTGATCTGTGAGGCAGAACATATTGGGCTATTGTTGCTAGACCCTGGCTAATGACAGTGGAGAGCCCTGTCGGCTTAATGATAGCAGCTGAGAACAATACCTCATTGTGACACCATGGACAGGCACATCTATTTCAGGTTTCTTCCTTTTATAGTTTGCCATAGGACCTTGTTTATCAGCCCCATTTCTCCTCCCCAGGCTAAGGAGATATAAAAGCTTTTGGAGAGCCACTGACCATCTGTGCTCAGGAACCTCAACCTTCCATCCACACTTTAATTTTGTACACTGAGCACATATACACACACTTCCCAGCTCACCTTGGAACCCCTGCATTTAGCACCATGGCACCCAAAAAGGTAGAAGCTAAGAAACCTGAACCCAAAAAGTCAGAACCTGCCAAGAAGGATGTAACACCCGCTGCAAAAACGATGCCAATCCCAGAACCTGTTGTCGAGCCACCCAAAGAGCCTGACTTTGATCCCAAGAGCATCACCCTTGAGTATAGTGCTGACCAGATCGAGGAGTTCAAGGAGGCCTTTACGCTTTTCGACCGTACACCCAAAGGGGAAATGAAGATTACATTTGCCCAGTGCGGCGATGTGATGCGGGCGTTGGGTCAGAACCCCACCAACGCAGATGTCTTGAAGGTGTTGGGCAAGCCTCGTCCTGAGGATATGAGCAGCAAGCTGGTGGACTTTGAGACCTTTCTGCCCATGTTGCAGCACATTTCCCGCTCCAAGGACCAGGGCAACTTCGAGGACTTTGTAGAAGGCCTGCGTGTCTTTGACAAGGAGGGTAACGGCACCATCATGGGCGCAGAGCTGCGTCACGTGCTGGCCACCCTGGGGGAGAGGATGACAGAGGATGAGGTTGACAGGCTAATGTCAGGTCAAGAGGATGCTAATGGATGCATTAACTACGCCTCCTTTGTGAAGCACATTCTGTCTGGGTGAGCAGGATTTTTGAGCAGAAGCAAACGATTCTCTTTTATTTCCTTTCCTCTGGACCCCATACCTGTCTACAAATACCACTGCCACTTAAGTGGTGAGCCTGTCTGTCAATGTATTGATGGTGTATTTTTGAAAGCAGCAAGATACAGTAATGCCTCAACATGATTACTATAAGATGTAATTTAGCATTTTCCTTTAAATAAAAATGTACAGTAACAGAAAATTGATTTATAGCTAAATGATAATGTGTTGTTTAATGCAAGCACATAATAAATGCAAAAACTATATCTGATTATAAACTGTCTCTAATCACTGTCTTTCACAAAATCAAAAATATGCCTTTCAATCAATTTCACAAGACGAAGAATTTTATGCAATATGGTAACAATCCACTATAGTTCAGATATAATGTAGAATAAGGCATTATTGTACCCAATTCTATACTTGTAGAGTCAAAAGAATTCTGTTATCTTTTCCTTTCAGTGTAAAAAAGTAGTAAGTCAAAACTGGCACACCATATATGTGCAATTTATTAGGCTGAAACTAAATTGGGGCACCATATATGTGTAATTTAATAGTCTGAAACAAAACCAGATTTGTTACAAGCATCCAAGACTGGAACCATGAATCAATGGTTTACTCATAATCTTTTGCAGAGCTATTAATAGAAAAACATTTATGAAATACCAGGTCTTATGTTATCAAATGACTCATCCAATTGCCTGGACTTTAGTTGCCATATATGATGAAGGAACATGATCTGGCTCCATTTGACAATGGGAGAGATTCTAATTTTACTCACAGAGTCAGACAGCATTCACATCTCTCCAATCTCTACATGCTGATGCATCAGTAGGAATGTTAGAGGCATCTCAGTTTAATCTATGTCTGAGTGTGCTCAAGAGGTCCAACTGTAAAAGAGGCGTCTCGGAGAGTGCTATTCTCATTTGGGCGGCAGCTGCAGTGAACCTAGAAAATTACTCAGATAAGAACAGGTATAATCATACTGTACACACACCACCACCTGCAGTTGACAGTGTTACTAGTCCGTTAAAAAAGATTTCACTCTGTAAATTAGCGAGTGGGCTAGGTAAATCTGCTTTTAAAATGTATGAATGAATACAAATTCTAAACATATAAGCTGAAAATAACGGCTCTTTGGTTTCTTTAGTATTCTTTGGAGTTCTTAAATATCTGTAGGCACTACAAGAAAGTTATTTCCAAATGTGCTCAGTTTTCCTAAATAATTTCACAGTTATATCACACTTCAATTAAATTTTGCAAATGTATGCTTGCAAGCTTGTTTTTAGTTGTTTGTTTGTTTGTTTTTGTTAGTCAATTTAAGTCTATGCAGGCCTTTTTTAGCAGGTTTTACAACGTGGAACAATTTTTACAAATTGTGTAACAATATTTCTACAAATTTTACTTGAAGTTTTTTAAGTTTTTACTGTCAGAATGGCAAGATTAAACACAGCAACCATGTTATGCTTTTAGGCTAAGACACACACACAGGGAATGCCTGTGTGCCCTTAGGTTTTTGACAGGTTAACTACCTGAAGAGGTTTTATATTTCAAGGCTTGTAAGTGTAAATTAATTCTGCAAGCAGGAGTGGGCTGACCTACTCTTAAGGTTCTTTGGCATTACTACAATCGATACCTTTGGCTGGATTAATGCATCAATCATATGAAAACAACATCATTCAGGAACACGCATTTCTTTTCCAATACGTTTCTTTAGCAAGATGTGTTGAATTTCAGTATAATATCGCTGTATTTTCTCCCTAGAGTTAGACACCACATCCATGCAAAAATGCTGTTTTTTTGCAAGACAAAAGCCTCTACTCACATTGAGAGGTCTTCATGGATATATCTGAATCTTAATATGCATTTACACTTATACAAGCGTGTGCTATTATTCTGCTATTGTCCTCAGTGTAAGTTTCAGCAAAACCAGTGGAGGTTAGTCTTTTCTACTTTTTTATTAATTTACAGATTTTTATTAATTGTTGTGCACTGGTACAATGTGTACATTATTGTATGGACTACACTGGATCCTTTGTTTTTGTTACAATAAATTATGGTTAAAAATATATTCCTTTGTTGCTATGAGCCTGCCTTTGAACATCATCAGCACTATCTAGGCGGCAAGAGGTCCCTCTATAAAAGTGGTTCTCAACCTTTTTGGGCCAGTGCCCCCCCCTATCCATTATCAAGATCCCTTACCGCCCCACATCAAATAAGATGTAGGCTAATTGCTCTGAATTCTAATGATTATTATTATTAGTTTTTACTTTTGTTATCATCAAAAATTATAAAAAAATGCACAATTGCCAGACAAACAACAGATTTATTAGTTTCCCAGGGTAACATGCAGCAGCCAATCAAAAAATCTAGTAATTTAACATTCAAATCTTACACAGCCAACAAGAAATGTCAAACAATTATTCTTACACATTCAGCGGTTGACATGAACTTTATTGGCCACTTGTCTGAACCAGACGTTTCAAGTATTGTGATTAACATTCATGTCCGTTACTCCTGGAAACAAGCAATACATATATCCTCTGGTGTCACATAGACACCATGGAATATATGGTATAACAGTACATTTTAATTTGTATTCAGGGAGGTATTTTTGTGATGGCACCAAGGCCATCGTCCCAGGGTGTTAAGGCCATCTACAAAAAATAGGCAATGCAATTGCTCTTAAAAAGCATCAATTCAATTCAATGTGAAGTGCCATCAAATTTGGAACATGGCCTAAAACTAGAATTTTGGTCACACTCTGGCAGGTAGCTATAAATTATATACCAGTTACTCAGATTACATAGCCAATATGTTTGATAAAAGTGTCTCAAATAAAGAATGTATTCAGAGTTAAAAATAACATGGTTTACTACTGCATTTTTGTACACTTTTGTGGCCGAGACATAAGATGTGTGTCATGGGCTGTTTTGTAATATATGATAGTAGCCGTAGACAAGAGTTTCCCTAAGATTATCAATGTTTATTTACAAATGGAAATATACTAGGCAACTAATACAATAACAAAACCCCCAGAAACCGAAACTGTACAAACACAACAATACCTAGAACCTAAACCTGTTACTTACATGTACGCCATGCAAAACCGAAATGTAACAAAAAAACTCTAAACAAGTAAGTATGTCTAAAAACTCTTACTGGAACATCTTTGAACAGAGATCATCCATAACAGGAAAACAATGACCGACAACATGGGGGAAGAATAGAAGGAATTATATAGATAATGACTAAATATAAACAGGGGTCCATTCTTTGTACGTCGCTTAATACATCCAAGATCAAATGACACATCCAAGATGACTTCATCGGGCTAATCATGATCTGGCTAATTTGGTTCTTCGAACACACCTGCCGTTTATGATTAGTATCGCTGGATTGAGTCATCTGAGATGATTGCGCGTACGCACGTTGGCATAAAAGGGGAGATGTATCAATAGTAGAAACGTTGATCAGCAACACTGCTGTTGGCTGCTCATCATGGCCAAAGGGCGCGCCCATTTTTTGTCCACAGCAGAGCAACAGTTATTGCTTGAAGGTTACGAGGAAATTGAAAGTTTGACTAAAATGCAAGCTTAAAGTCTGCAAAAGCCAGGAGAGAGGGCTGGGAAATGTAGCAGACAAATTAAATGCACAAGTGGTCAAACTGGTGGACCACTCAGGTGGGTGAGCAGAGTGGACCACACTGCCACCGACGGACCGCCCGTTAAATGATGAGCAAAAAGCTATCGTACCATCAGCTGTAACCGCCGGCGTCCCGCCAGCTCTGTGCTAGCTGGGTTTGATTCAATTCCTTTTTTTAATGGGATATAATATTTATCTAAAAATATTGAGAACATAATGGTAACTCACCTGCGAATTTACACTCCCAAGCAAAAAAAAGTATACTTCGTTGTATTTCATTTATCCTAAATATACTTCTAATATATAATTTTGGTATGTATATTTTGAAAGCATACTTCAAAAATAGCTACTTAAGTATATTAAATACACATTTATGGTTAAATTATGGTTAAACATAAGTATAGCTAGAATACTGGAGTGTAATTTAAATATACTTTGTTTTACTAGGGCTGTGAACCCCATTTCGGTTAACACCATCTGTGATATAATCCTGTTTACATGAAATAAGCCTGCTCCCGAGCAGGTTTAAGCTTACGCACCTGTTGCTATGACAGCAAGTCCAGGATGAGCGTCGAAGAACCAAACCATCCAAGATCATTGTCAACAATCAAATCCAGCTAACTGAGTTAGCGACGTATGAAGAATGGACCCCAAGCTGGAACACTGAACCAAACTCAACTACAACAGGAAAGACCATATAAGGACATGAAATATGTCCTTCCTGGAATGGTTAAAGCAAAGAAAAGGAATGAGTAGAAACCTAATTAAACTGTTTGGTCATTCGATTAGTACACAAAATTGTGACTGTTGTTAACACATGTTGTACTCACTATTTTTCTGTTAGCTATCTCAAAGTGATATTTATCTAGCTATCAGGCGAGATTATTTAGATCTTGTATAGCTCTCAAAACAAGTTGCAGGTCTGTAATAAATACTCTCCGAACGAACGGAGTAGTCGCCTAGGCCACTGGACTAATGGGTAGCTTAGTTTCCGCTGCCACCACCTTCTGTTAACCGGTTTAGGTCCGGTGACAGAGACCACCACACACCATTCTTTGAAAAATAATTTTATTATTTTAGATTAAAATAATAAAATTTTGAAGAAACATGTTAATGTTTGTGCACCATTTTTGAAAAATAAATGTTCTTCTAAAAAAGATGATTACTGCATGAGAGAGTGATCAGAAGGTATTTTCTATAAAGATTTCAAAGCTTCTAAAGCAGGTGTTCACAAACTTTCTTGACTCACAACCCCATTTTGATAGTTTAAAATTTTAAGTAACCTAACCATGTGAAAACAAATTATAATCAATTGTTGTAACGTTTCTCTCCGTGATGCGCCCTCTTCTGGTCCACTGTGGCTCCAGCGATTGATGTCACCAATGGTACTGCCCCTCCATATTCCACACACCTGTTTGTTATCTGTCATTACCTGTTGTATACTGTATCTGTTCCCCTGCCCTCTGTCATGCATTATTGTTTCTATGTAGCTGTTTTGTTCGGTCTGCACAACCCATGATTATATTGCCATATTCCACAAGGCTAGACCTGAGGTGATTTTTAAAGGTCGTAAAACTGCCTGTTTTGCAGTTTACAGTTTACTTTCTAAGAGTGATTAAATTCATGTTTCGACTATACTCCTGCATCTGGTTTCTTCTCCTACATTATATGCTACAGCATAAAACACAGGAAATATGGAGTCAGCAGGAAGTGTCGAGCTGGCGGGCATCGTGGACAGAGCAAAAGAACACATTAGGATGCTGGACACTTGTTTTTGCTATGGAGGGAGATGTTACAATTGTCAGGTGATCCAAAAAGTGGTCAGGATTCCTAGTTTGGGAACTGCTGGTCTAATGTATATGAAATAAGACCTTGAGAAGCCAGAATCATTTTGGAATGATGTGGGTTGGACTAATGAAACAAAAATGAAACTGTTTGGCCACAACCAAAGAAGGTACTTTGGAGAAAAAAGGGTGAAGCATTTCAAGACAAGAAAACTTTGCCAACTATTAAGCATGGTGGTGGCTCCATTAAAACTTGTGGTTGTGTGACAGCCAGTGTAACTGATCATATTTTGATAGTGGACGAAAGAGTATAAAAAGTACAAAAGATAATGTTCATTCATTTGAATTTTTTTGTATTTGACTAGTCACTAAATAGAAGCTGAATAGAGGTTGGCTATTGTCAGCAAGATAATCATCCAAAACACATGAAAATCAATGAAATGCTTACTAGAAAGAAGGACATTTTTTTAATCTCTATGCATACTTGAATATTATTGAAAATCTGTGGAGATATCTCAAACATGAAGTGCATTCAAGGAGACCCAGGAATCTTCCCGAGGTGGAAGAGTTCTACAAGGACCTCAAACTGACGGGACAACTAAAACATCTGAGCAGAGTTTTTGTAGTCCCATCAGTTTGTGCTCAAATGCTTTGCTCGACCCTTCCCACTTAATAAAAAAAGATGCCGAAGTGTCGTGAATTGATCAAGAAATACATGAAGATTTTTCAAAGGTTTTATGGATAGATGCGATGAGAGTAACCTTTGATTTACCAGAGGGGTGGTTCCACTGCTGGATCACTAATGGACACTGGGCACCAGTTCAAGTAAGGTGGCAGCAAGGTGAGCGTGGGTTAATGGCGTGGGCTGTTATCAATAACAATGAACATACAGTAGTTGGACCTTTTTGGGTTTCAGATATATAAACTCCCAAATCTATCAATGTCTGGAAAACAGATTAATCAAACAATGGTATAAAAATGTCAGTAGAATTCAAGAGGGCCGTGATATTTATGTAGGAAAACTCCATTGTATGCATCCATGTACTCCATCACATGGCTTGCCAGAAAAGGTTTAGAAATGACAGGATAATGACCTAGTCCGATTCACTTCCTCTTCTATTTTGAACCCAAAAAGTTATGAGAACTTGTGAGCCCTTCTCAAGCAAGAGATTTACATGGACGGAAAACAATACACATTTTTTAACAAAACCTGGGAGGCTGTGGTGGCGGCGTCAGCTAAAATTGCTCATGAGCAAATCAAGAAACTGACAGATTCTATGGATGGAAGGGTCTTGAAATTAAAATGAAAAAAAATCAAATTAACTGAATACACTGAATATAAAAGGCCAAACACTTTTATTTGTTAATGTATATACCTTTTTAAAGTAAGTAGACACAGTTTAATAAGTACGCAGACCTTTCCCCTCAGAAAGACAAATCCTACCTAGAGCCTACTATAACTAGGTGGTGAAAAGAAGGGTAGCAATCGCAATATGCAGCAGAGGGCAAGGAGATGGTGGTTTATTAGGCTTGGATAGGCTTGAAACCTGTCTCGGCCTCTTCCTCTTCACTTAGAACAGCAAAGCAATTTGAGAGTCAGGATTTGAGGGCAGAGGGTTTGTTGGAACAGCCCCTATTCTTAAGATTAGAGCAGACAGCTGATGTTGAATGATTTTTATGTTGTGACACAACGATACAAGTCTATTGTAAATCCATTAAATGATACTTCAGCATTCAGTACAGATCACTGTATCACTATTGATAATTACATTTTTAATGCCACATATGAATACATTGCTTTGATTTTCTACAATAGTTCAATAATTGGCAGCATTACGTTCATTGCACATTCTGGTCAGTGTAATCCAATTAAAAACATTACTACACCCTTATCACATGCCCCGCATTTTATTGCGTTCCCAATGCAATGTAATTTCTCGTTATGCTCATCTTGATTAGGACTCCAGCACACAGCTCTGTGCCCAAGATATATGCATGTCAGCACGTAGCTTCTGTATTGTCTTGCAATTCAGAGTTATCAATAAGCAGAGAAAGGTCCTACCACAAACACAGTCTTCCAATGAAGTAAAAAATAATAATAATTGAAACCAATAAGCTATTTTTAAAAAACAATACTCTATTTAATTGATTGTAAAAGGAACATAGCACCACAAAAATCTGCGTGTAAACCATGCATGTGTGAAATAGATTAGATTAAACTTTATTGTCATTGAACAGAGTTAAAAAAAAATATCATCTAATCTATACTGCAAAATAGTATCAAAGGTTCAGATATATCAGTGCAAATAATCGGAAAGAAATACAGGATGACTAAGTATTATGCAGTGTATAAATAGTAATAATATGACTATACACTTTAACGGCCACTTCATCAGCTACACCTGTTCAACTGCTCGTTAACGCAAATATCTAATATCAGCTAATCACATGGCAGCAAGTCAATACATTTAGGCATTTAGACATGGTAAAGATGATCTGTCGAAGCTCAAACCAAGCTTCAAATTTGTTGAGGAAAGTGACTTATGTGACTTTGAACATGGCATGGTTGTTGGTGCCAGACGGGTTGGTTTGAGTATTTCAGAAAGTGCTGATCTACTGGGATTTTCCCCCATAACCATCTCCAGGGTTTACAGAGAATTGTCCAAAAAAAGAGAACATTTCCAGTGAGCTGCAGTTCTCTGGGCGAAAATGCTTAATGAGGACAGAGGAGAATGACCAGACTGCTTCGAACTGATAGAAAGGCAACAGTAACTAGAATAACCACTTGTTACAAACTATATATGTCTCTGAATGCACAACTCGTCAAACCTTGAAGCAGATGGGCAACAGCAGCAGAAGACCACACCAGACGCCAGTCCTGTCAGCTAAGAACAGACAATTGAAACTACAATTTACATTGGCCCACCAACATTGACTGGTCTGATGATGCTTTAATTCTGCTAGTATAGTGATGGTAGTGTCAAAAGTTTGCATTAGCAACATGAAAGCATGGCTCCATTCTGCCTTACGGTTCAGGCTGGTTGTGTTGGTGTAATGTGTTGGGGATATTTTCTTGGCACACTTTGGGGCCCTTAGTACCAATTGAGCATTGTTTAATTACCACAGCTGTGTGGTTTTGCATTTGTGTGGAATATTAGGTAGTTCAATTTATTTGTATTAGATTCCTTAGATTGGTTTCATTCTAGAATTGTAATTCTAGGTTGGTTTTGGGCCTGCCTGTCATTAAGCTGATAGAGATCACCTGATGTGTTTGATTTACTCAAGCCAGATCGTTTTGGTGTGTCCTTTGTGAGGTATTGTTTTCTATCGTGACAAACTAAGCATTTATTCCTGATTGATTCATTGTATTTTGACCATTGCCCAATCCTCTTTGACTTCGATATTGCCTAGCCCTTTTGGATTTATTGCATGTGTGGATGACAACCTATTTTTGCCTAACAAGGATTTTGCCCTACACTCTCAGAAATGAAGGTACAAGAATGTACCTAAGCTTGTCGCTGGGGCTGTACCTTTTTGAGGTACAAATATTGTACCTTTCAGCATGGGTCCAAATTTTTACCATTGATATCTGTACCTCTAATTCGACACTTTTGTACCCTGAGGAACAAAACTGTACTTAAAGGTATTACAATATTTGTACCTCAAAAAGGTACAGCCCCAGCGACAAGCTTAGGTACATTCTTGTACCTTCATTTCTGAGAGTGTATCCTTTGCCCCTAAATAAATGACTGTTTGTATTACTCTGCATCTGGTTCCTCTTCCCTTCGGGTAGATTCAGGGGAACATTACAACAGCCTGTCTGAGTATTGTTGCTGACCATGTCCATCGCTTTATGGCCAACAGGATAACACGCCAATTCACAAAGCTCACATCATCTCAAACTGGTTTCTTGACATGACACTTAGTTCACCAAATGACCCCCAGTCACCAGATCTCAATCCAAACAAGCACCTTTAAAAATGTGGTGGAACGGGAGATACGCATCATGTATGAGGAGCCATTAAATCTACAAAAAATAAAGAAACAATGTAAATATCTCAGAGGAATGTTTCCAGATATTTGTTGAATCTATGCCATGAAGAATGAAGGCAGTTCAAGTACTAATGAAGGTAAGTGTATGTTAAGAAATAGTAATTAAATTGAGCATCTAGATAGGTACAGTTGCTAATGAGTGAAACATCAATTAGTTGAACCATAAATGAGGGGTGATGTGGGGGTGGTGTTACCTTTGAGTGTTGAGTGAACTGTCAATGCCGGGGTGATGGGGGAGGGGGTTGGAGCTACCGCTGAAAGTTTGTGTTCAACAGGGGTAACAGCATCGAGGAAGAAGCTGTCCCACAGCCTGCTTCTACTCCCATCCAGGCTTCTGTACTACCTCCCAGATAGGAGAAGGGTGAACAATCCATGGCTGGGGTGAAAGGAATCCCTGATGGATGTCCTCAATGGAGGGGAGCTGGGTACCAATGATGTGCTGGCCAGCTCTCACCACCCATAGCAGGGCCTTTCGATCTGAGGTGGAGCAGTTTCCATACCACACTGTGATGCAGTTGGGCAGGATGCTTTCATTGGTACAGCGATAGAAGTTGTCCATCTGATGTGATAGTTGCTTTCATTATCCTCCTCAGAAAGTAGTCACTGCTGCACCTTCTTGACCAGGGTGAAAGTGTTGAGGGTCCAAGAGAGATCATAGGAGATGTGGATTCACACTCTACCTTAGACCACTTTATATAACTTAGTTTTTGAGAGCAGCGTTTGGACTTCCTGTAATACACAATGAGCTCTTTGGTCTTCTTTGTGTTTGGGGCCAGGTTGTTGTCAGTGGACCGTACCAACTTGATGATGGTGTAGATGCATGTGCAAGCAGACGGTCCTGGGTGAAGAGGGAGCAGAGGAGTGGGCTCAGCACGCAGCCTTGTGGCGCACCAGTATTTAGGGTCAGGGTAGAGGAGGTGTGGTTGCCTAAACAAGTCTAGGGCCCAGTTGTAGACGGAGATACTGATGCCCAGGTCACTCAATTTGATAACCATCATGTATCTTCATATAGGTTTTATTGCAGTGCATGGTCATACTCTTAAAGCCCTTCTTTAGGATGGCCCTGGATAGGCTGTAGGCCTCTTTGTTACCAGAGCAGTAGGAGGTGAACCTGGTTGGAGAAGGCTTCTGGTTGGGGAATGTTTTTCCAGTTGTACACCGCATTCCAATTTTTTATGCAGATTGGAATAACTCATGGATGGTATTATGTCTTCGGGCTCTTTGGATCACTGAAATCAATTCAGACACCTGTGATCATTAGTTTGCCATGTGAGCCCTAAATAGGACACATTATTAAGCAGGTCACAGGTTTCAAGCAATATGGGAAAGAAAAAGGATCTCTCTGATGCGGAAAAGCATCAAATAGTACATTAACTTAGAGATTTCATGAAAACTTAAGCATGATCATCGTACTGTGAAGAGATTTGTGGCTGATTCAGAACACAAACGGGTTCGTGCAGATAAAGGAATAATGAGGAAAGTTACTGCCAGACAAATTCATCGGATTAGGAGAGCAGCTGCTAAAATGCCATTACAAAGGATAAAACAGGTATTTGAAATTGCTGGTGCCTCTGGAGTCCCGCAAACCTCAAGCTGTAGGATCCTCCAGAGGCTTTCAGTTGTGCATAAACATTCTACTCGGTCATCCCTAACCAATGCAAACAACTAAACAAGCAGAAGTGGATGCAGTGGGCCTAGAAATAAATTAAGACTAATTTTCAAACAGTCTTGTTTACTGATGAGTGCCATGCAACCCTGCATGGTCCAGATGGATAGAGTAGTGGATGGTTGGTGGATGGTATAGAAGATTCTTCCTTGTCACAGTAATTAACAGAGCAATAATCAATAAAATGTGTAGTAAGATATAAATAGCTGATGCAGAAATAGCTTGAAGAAATATGCAATAATTTGAGAAGAATCTTAGTCAAGATCACCACTTAAACCTAAAAATATTAAATGTCTAGAAGTGTTTATTATGTTTCTATAAAGGTTATTCTATATTGTCTGGTCTTCCCTGAGAGCTATGGACAATTTGAAAATGATACAGCAAAGTAAGACCAAGTAATTTTAGATTGTGACAATGACTTATACATCTAGGAAGAATTGCTCATTGTAAAATGTAGATTTGTCTTCGGGAGGAATGTGGCCAACTGTCTTAATTTAATTGAAAATGCAGGATGTCCTTTGAAATGCAACGTATGTAAACCTAGACCAGCGTGACCAGATGATATTTGTTTAAGCCCTTTTGTCTCAGTAAGAATTGAGACCGAAGCCATTTGGGACTTGGAGCGAGAATTAACATACAGAATGCTTAGACAACCTGATGCCAGTAAAACAGTTTTTAATTTATATCCAAGATTGCAACCATTGGTGAGATTCAAACAAATGCTATGTATTTGGGCCAATAGGAAATCAGTATTATGTTTTCTGTTGTGACATCATTCTTTATATAAACTTGTATGTACTTCATGAGAAAACTCTGCTTTAAGTCATTATTGTTTATGACTCCGATCTTTGTATCTTGGATTCCATCTGCTCACTTTCAACCAGATCACCTCTAAAATGGAGGAGGGTCATCATCACAGGTGGAGATCTGAAGGGCGGCAGCCCAGGACACATCCTTATCTCTGTGAGCTTCATTCCCCTGCAAGATGGTAGATACAACCTCGGGTGGCATTGTCTCAGTGTACTCTCAGGTTGTCTTGGAGTTTCACTGAAAACCTGGACAGGGTATTCATGTCAACATTCACCTTGCCTGGCTGGGACTTGATGTTGAGTTTCGAAATTGGCTAATCCACCAACCCAGCGATGTCCAACAGCATTCAGCTTGGCCGTGCTCAAGACATAGGTGAGGAGATTGTTATCTGTATACACAGTGAATGTTGTTAATACAGATAATCATGGAATTTGTCATATATGGCCCACTACAGAGCGAGAAACTCAATCTTACTGGAATGGTGGTAATTCCTTTCAGCAGGCAAGTGACCTGGACCCATAACCAATAACCCAAAGTTTTCTGTTCTGTTCCTGGTAGAGCACAGCCCCCAAACCTTCATTGGATGCATCAGTGTGTAGGATGAATGGAAAATCGAAGTCGGGGTAGACCAAGATGGGGGGTTTGATCAGCATGTCCACAAGGTGGGATACAAAATTACTGTGTTCAGTGGTGCACTGAACTGGTGTCCTGGATGGTAACTGACCACTGCTCTTGCCTTTTTGTGTGGAATTGGCTGCAACAGGACTCTTCTTGGATGGAGCAGGATGTTCTTGAAGCTTAAAGAGTCGCGGGGCTATTCTTGAAAAGTCCTGGATGAATGAGCAATAGTAGCCCAAGAAACCAAGTAAAGCTCGGACCTCTCCAATGTTATTTGGCTCTCTTCTTCATCTGCAACACAGCATCCAGGTCTTTGGGATCTACCTGAACACCTTCACTCATGACCAGGCGTCCAACATTTGAACAGCTCACAGGTTTTTGGGCACAGCTTCACACCATGCTCTCTTAAGCGACACAGAACACTCAACATGGCCCTGGAAAGTCTTGGAAAATGCAGAGCACATCATCCGGAAAGGAGAACACCATTCATCTCTTAGACCGGCCAACACGCCCTCATTGCAGCATTGGAATGCTGCCAGAGAGTTGGTGAGGCCAAATGGGAGGCATACCCATTTGTATAACCCCCAAGGTGTGATAAAAGCTGCCAGGTGTCGGCAGCTCTCTTCAACAAAGCCTTGGTGGTAAGTGCTGCCTTGGTCAAGTATGGAAAACCATGAGTTGCCTCCTAAATTGTCAAGTACATCTTCGATGCGTGGAAGGGGGTGGCAGTTGGGGATGGTTTTGCTGTTCAGCCCCCAGAAGTCGACACAGAGACATAGGCTCATGTCCTTTTTTCTAACACAGACCACAGGAGAAGAGTATGTTGAGGTGTACTTTCTGATACAACCAATCCATCTTCATCCGCTTATCCGTGATCGGGTCGCAGGGGCAGCAGCTCCAGCAGGGGACCCCAAACGTCCTTTTCCCGAGCCACATTAACCAGCTCCGACTGGGGGATCCCGAGGCATTCCCAGGCCAGGTTGGAGATATAATCTCGCCACCTAGTCCTGGGTCTTCCCCGAGGCCTCCTCCCAGCTGGACGTGCCTGGAACACCTCCCTAGGGAGGCGCCCAGGCGGCATCCTTACCAGATGCCCAAACCACCTCAACTGGCTCCTTTTGACGAAAAGGAGCAGCGGCTCTACTCTGAGATCCTCACGGATGACTGAGCTTCTCACCCTATCTCTAAGGGAGATGCCCGCCACCCTCCTGAGGAAACCCATTTCGGCCGCTTGTACCCTGGATCTCGTTCTTTCGGTCATGACCCAGCCTTCATGACCATAGGTGAGGGTAGGAACAAAAACTGCCCGGTAGATTGAGAGCTT
>JACXGM010012176.1:10739-24358 GCA_016801145.1 Umbra pygmaea | reverse complement strand
ACATCGAAATCTGATGTTGATTCTACATCATTTTGCACCCTGTTTTAATATTGAAACAACGTTGAAATCCTGTCCATAGATCAACGGAATTTCAATGGTATTTCAATTACCCGGAATATTGAAACAATGTAAAAATTTCAACTAAACTAAGGATCAACGTGATTTCAATGGAATTTCAATCGTTATTAAGCCATAGAAAGTTATTGCTAGGCATACGTAAATGCCCTAAATTAAATAGCCTATAATTAATATCCTGCTTTATCTACAGCCAGGATGTTATAAAGTGATGGAACATTTGAAAGCATGTATGCCTATATCCTAGCCTAAAACACTGACCACACCACACCATTTAAGGTGAAAACAAATTCATTTTATTAGCCTATTTTTTTACATTATTTGACCTCTTTAGCCTATTTACACTTCATGTTCCTCTGAGGTCTGATGTGTCGTCCAGGCCCTCCTGCTCGGTCTGGCACATAGTGCATCCACTTTTCCACAGCCTGGGCAAAAGTTGGGGGACGGCAGCTGTCCCCATCTGCTGTGTAAGAGCATCTAAAACAGAAAATACAAGCACAATGCAAAAAATTTGCCTTCAATTTAAACAGAACACCCACATACACTGAACAAAAATATAAATGCAACACTTTTGTTTTGCAGAAATTAAATGGAAAAAAAAGGTCTTAGTTCTTTATAAGTACTAGGACGAGCCAACTTAGGTTATCCAACTCAACCCAACAACACAAGGATCTCTGCAGTCTCTCACTTCTCAAATCGCCATAATTTTCCCCAATATACATCTCACTAGCATAAAACACGGTTTTCTTTACAATTAGTAAGAATTCAATAACATGTCATTTAAATTAATTTATTTGAAATTTCACAAATACATCTTAATTTCTAATAGGTGTGACTGTTTCTTATTGTTAGTAGGCTACTGCTTCATATTTGATGTCCCCCTTAAAATTATTTTGTAGCAGTAAGATTTTATTAATTCTAGTGTGAGCTTTTCTCTGTATCCTCATGTTTTTCCCTATTAGCGACTGTAAATCCACATTTTAAAAATGATATTTAAAAGATTTCCCACGGGGGGTTTAGCGTCTTCGTCACATTTTTCACTCCTGTTGAATTTGCACCCCAATCTATATTGAATGCCCTTACTGAGGTGTGGTTGTTTTACCTAATTGCTCTAAAATGTACTGCATGCACTTACTGTAGGTTGCTGTGGAAAACAACATCTGCTAAATCAGTGTTTCTCAAACTTTTTTTAATATTGTACTATTATTGTTCTAATATTGAATAGATTTTTGAGCAAAGTACCCCCTGACCAGCGCGAAGTACCCCCTGACCAGCGCAAAACATTTTTGGTAAAAAAAGTCTATATAAAGAGATACAACACAGCAACAGCGGTGGTAGATTCACCTTTTTTAAACAAAAACATTTAAATGCATTTCAAATGTTTAGAATCCATCACTTAATTCATTCATTATTATAGTATAATTATTTTAGGAATTATGCATGACATGTTTTTTAATTACAATTTTTGCAAAAATGTAATGTACCCCCTACAGTACTCTAAAGTACCCCTAGGGGTACACGTACCCCCATTTGAGAAACAGTGCTAAATGACTAAAATGTAAATGTAAAATGTTTGGACCTTTGCTGGGCAGCAAATGTGTGTGACTGGACTTCTTTTAATTTTAATTGAATACCCCTGCTTTATGGAATCCATTATACTGGCTTTGCACTGCTGATAGAGCCTTTATAGCACCGTTATACTGGCTCTGTACTGCTGATAAAGCCTTTACAGAACTGTATACTCGCTCTGTACTGCTGATAGAGCTTTTAAGGCCTTGGTATACTCGCTGTTGCCAACCTGTTGCGCACCAATGTAAGGTCATGGGAGCGCCGTAACTATTTATACTTGCATGTGGTGCTTATGACACTAGTTGCAGTTTTATCCTGTACGAAGGTGTCGCAACTGAGGAGAGACTACTGACTTTGCTATTTCTATGGACTAGATGAAAAAGGTAAACAATGGCAGAACTGGCAGCAGCATTGATGTCAATGTCCACAATGGCTAAGATGATATTGGATTCAATGGATGAGGAAGAACAGCTGCTTTTGAGCCTGCTTGCAAAGAAACAAAGAAAAAGAAAGTGGAATGTTCGTCCTTTGAATAACGCCAGACATAAATATGGTGAGTTCAATATCCCCGTGAAACAAATGAGGATGATAGATGTAGCATTTTCCACAACGATCCGATGACCTACTTCGTCGAAACAAGCATGTTCCCCTTTGTCGCACACTTATGCCTGCAGTATACTTAACGCGCCTGACCGGGGATTTCGAGCGTGCGAGCCAAGGGCGCGCACCACTCTATTTTTTCAGTGGAGTGCGACAAAGCGGAAATGGGTAGCATTGGCTACGAGGGCCCAGTAAACGATTCATAATAACACAGTTAATGGTTCATAATAAAACTGTAAATGGTTCATAACAACAAAGTTAAGATAATCTTAGCCACTGTTGACATTAATGTCAATGCTGCTGCCAGTTCTGCTATCGTTTACCTTTTTCTTCTTCTTCTAGTCCGTGAAAATATCAAAGTCGGTAGCCTCTCCTCCGTTGCGACACCTCTGTTCAGGAGAAGACTGCAACTTGTGTCACGAGCACCACGCACAAGTATAAATAGTTACAGCGCTTCCATGACATCACTTTGGCACATGCCAGGTCAGGAATCTGTAGTATACAGTGCGCTTTAGTCCTCAGGCTCTGTGCTGCTGTTAGAGCCTTTACAGCATGTTGTACTGACTCTGTACTGCTGATAGAGCCTTTATAGCACCGTTATACTGGCTCTGTACTGCTGATAGAGCCTTTACAGCACGTTATACTGGCTCTGTACTGCTGATAGAGCCTTTATAAAACCATTATACTGGCTCTGTACTCCTGATAGAGCCTTTATAGCACCGTTATACTGGCTCTGTACTGCTGATGGAGCCTTTACAGCACGTTATACTGGCTCTGTACTGCTGATAGAGCCTTTACAGCACGTTACACTGGCTCTGTACTGCTGATAGAGCCTTTATAAAACCATTATACTGGCTCTGTACTCCTGATAGAGCCTTTATAGCACCGTTATACTGGCTCTGTACTGCTGATAGAGCCCTTACAGCATGTTATACTGGCTCTGTACTGCTGATAGAGCCATTATAGCACCATTATACTGGCTCAGTACTGCTAATAGAGCCTTTACAGCACGTTATACTGGCTCTGTACTGCTGATAGAGCCTTTATAGCACTGTTATACTGGCTCTGTACTCCTGATAGAGCCTTTATAGCACCGTTATACTGGCTCTGTACTGCTGATGGAGCCTTTATATCACCGTTATGCTGGCTCTGTACTGCTGATAGGGCCTTGCTTGGAGAACATCGATGCAAGCAGGTGGTGTCCATGGTTTTTGGGGAGGGGTCATTCCGTTTACTGGGTCTATATCGCCAGTCTGTTTACTGAGTCTATATCGCTCTCTGTTGGTGGAATACGGAAATACACCCCGGATCACTCCATCATCCCGGCCTATCTGGACTTTTAAAGACTCAGAGACAGAACAAGGCTTGTGTTATTGTTGATCAAACATGTAGTGTCAATAAGCTCATCCATCCCACTCAGCCGGAGCGGTGTAATATCTGAATCTCCACAAACATCTAGAGTTCCAACCACCGACCAACAGACAAGGTCGTTCAAGCCATCCTACCATAAACATTCAGTTTGCAGCAAGCCTCTCTTTCATCTCTCTCTCTGATTGTTTTAAAGAGGCTCTGAGCCGTGCTTTGCAGCGACAATAGATGGTTTGTGAAATGGCACAAATAAACACACATAAGCACATAGGAACACAGATATAAACAACACACACAAGCACATAGTAACACAGATGTAAACAACACACATAGCCCTGATTGCTCCGTTGCTGTCTTGCCTCACTGTAAGGATGCCGGAGAAGGAGCCTTATCAGAAGCCCTATCTGACTATACCCTGCCCAGCCAAGAAGCACAAGGAGGGAGCATGGAACATATGACATACTGGCTTCCTGGTGCTTGTTCCCCAAAGGTTCTGTTACCAATGAGGGCAGGCACGGAAAAGCAATGGGGGGTAGTTTGGGGGTGCGTTTGGGAAAAAGATGCATGAGTGCATACTGTATGTGTACAATGTATATTGGGAAAGGAGTTTTCAGTGTGAAGGAGGTGGGTACATGTCTGTTTTATCCACTGCCTGCGTGTCAATTTGAAGGCTTAGTGTTTGTGTGTAATTCATTGTATATGTGAGCTCCTAATTTTCCTTCTTTGTCTCCTCCATCTCCTTCTCCTCAAGCCTCCTCCCTGACATCCTGATCCTGTCTCCTTGCGTTAAGTGCATGGGTATCTTGCTATGGTTTGTGGCTGTCTATATAAGCAGCTGGGTGAGTGTTTGTGTCCACATGTGTCTATGGATGTGTGTTTCATTTACTTTTGGTGTCCGATTAATTTGAATTTCTTTTCGCTCTTCTGTTTTAAGTCTGCATTTTCAACTTCGACACACAAAAACAGCAGGAGTTCAAAAGACACAGGGCTGTGGACGACTGGATGGAATAAATAAAAAGAATAAATAGAAGCATTGTCTGAAGAAAAAAGGTTGGAGAGATAGCAGGAGAGATAGAGAGAGAATGAAAGTGCGAGACAAATAGAGACACAGTGAGAGAGAGGGAGAGACAAGGAACATGTGTTCTTTATTTCCTGGGTAAACAGAGAAGAAGGCAGACATAATCAATAGGAAACTCCAGATTGTAAATAAGCTGCTCTAATAGTCTAAACAGGGGCCGCTATAGTTACACAGACACATCAGCAGCGGTTAGGCTCCACGCTTAGATGGAGGGAAGGAGAGAGACGGACAGAAACAGAGGCTGGGTTGGGCTGGGCAGGCGGGCCACCCTTATTTACCAATAAAGACCCCTGATGAGCAGATAAACACACAGGAGACAGATTTGGGGGGAGCAGATTGGCACGAGCTTTCATCCCACTGCTCTCAAACCGCATCACAGTCATGGGAGGGTTGGGGGGGCTGGGGTTGAGAAGGCGGGCGAGAGAAAAAAAGCACACCCATGCAGCCTGTCTCCCTGGCTGTCGGTGTGTGTCCTGGTGTCAGAAGCCATAAGGGTAAGGTTCTGTTGCGACCCCATGAACTCCATTCAGAGATCAGACTTGCTGCACTTATCGGCCAGCCCGCCCTCTCCGGTTCCACCACTAATAAAGGCTGTCAGGACACTAGTTCAGGTCAAGAGTAGAGTAGAGATGAAACACAGTGATACAGGCACAAAGGTTCTCGTGTTTAGATGTCAGCCCACCATTTCAAGCTCAACCTCAACAATACGGAGCTGCTCTTCCTCTGAAGGAAAGCATGTCTACTCTAATACCTTTTCGTAATGGTTTACTTGCTGCAGGATATCATCTGGAGAGCAGCCTTAAATCTCATGATTTACATTTGGAGGGAACTAAAACGTAAAACCCAATTATGTGAAATATGAAGGTTTAAAGCACTGTCACTCAAGGATGGGCAGTATTTATGATACCTGTATTTCAAACACGTATTTGAAATACAAAATATGATTTTGTAATATGTATTTGATATGTTTGATAAAAATGGGTTCATGTTTTCTATCAAAATACTTTACTGTTTTGTATTTTGTAGTTTAAAAATACTGTAAAATACTTTGTGAGCAGTCTACAAGATGACTTGCTGCCACTGATTGGTGCCTACTCAGTAATTTGCCCAGACTTGTTGAGATCAAACCAGATAATTGATCCATACGCTAAGAAGAAAGTGAAGGTGAGAAACATGATTTTTTTTTCATAATTTGCAACAATTTATAACAGTTCATGTTATGTTTTGGTATTTGTTTTAGTAGCTTAGGCTAAATCGTTAAAAATGTTCTAGCTGAATATTTGACCCGAGTAGCAGCCCTCACAATTAACGTTAGCTTGCTTCTTTTAGCCTATGCTAGGTTCATTGGTTGTGCACGTAAAAAATATAATAAAGCATTTTAGTGTTGTACAACATTACATTATAATGCCACGATTTGGTGTAACCCGTTAAATGCACACATGTTTGCCTTATTGTCATTAACAATGTTGTGCTGCAATGCACTTCATTACAAACACCAAGTACTTAAAATAGGATACAATTATGAGTCATTAGTAAACTGTTAAACATTAAACTGTTGGTTACTTTAAAACTAACCTTGATCTGGGTGATCACAGGGATACGTGAATATTTGATCTGTTAACTGGTTGCACATGTCAGATTTATCACATGACTCGTTAAGCAGAGAAAAGCTGTTGCTATCAAACATTGTCTACTTGGTCTCAAAGTCGCCCCCTGATGGCTGTCACAGGCTCTGGTTTTTAGGTCATCAGAGCCTGTTCTGTTTACCTGGACTTGCTATCATCCACAGTTCATCCATCCATTACTTTTGTCTAGCAGTCAAACACACACCGGACTGGAATATCCTCATCAGTACCCATATTAGTTCCTGGTTTTGTCTTGTTTGATGTTGGACATTGTTGTTTCTATATGGCGTATGTGTGTGAGGTGTTTCATTAATTTAAGTATTGGGTTTTGGCTCACCGAAGCACTTTGATTAGTGAACAGTGTTTTTGATTAAAACAATGTTTACTTTCACTTTGCATTTGTCTCCTCATTTTCCTGCACCAGCATCTGCAAACGTTACAGAGTCAGTTTCCTGGTAAAGGGATAGATCAAATAGGCCAACAGATGAAAGGTTTGCAAAGTGATTTCATGCTCCCTTGTAAAAGTATATTTCAAATCCAAAAATACAGTAGTTAATTTTGATACATGGTGTGGCTGCTATATTTTGTAGTGTATTTTGATACACTTAAATTTATAGTATTGGATATCTTTAAAAAAAATACATTTTCATGTATCTTTGCCCATCCCTGCTGTCACTGATCATGACTGTAGTCAGTGTTAAATTGCTTAAATGTTTTCCAGAGCGGGGTTCGGGGATGGTGGATGGCCGTGTAATAATTCAATAACTCTCACCTCGGTGTTCACTAGTTCAAATCCAGATGGAAACGTTTCTTTTTCTCCACTCTGGCACGAAGTAAGTGTTTTTCTAGACAGGCGGTTGTATGTTTTTTTTAATGTTAAACCCAACCTTAATCCTATACTTAACTTCTGTAAAATCATAACCTTAATGTAACCCAGAGGTAAAATGGGCAATAAATAGAATAAATAATGAAGTCCTGAGTGAAATAAATATGCAATAAATATATTGGTAGTTATATACAAGTGATTATACATTACATGTGAAAACTATAAATAAGTATAAAGAAATGCTTTATGTTGAAAGGATCGCTTGTAAACATTGATATCATCCAATATGAGGGCATATTGTTATTGTAGCAATAGTGTTACTACACCCTAGCCAATAGTGTTTAGACCCACCTCTCAGCCATTCACGCTAGTGAGGGAGACCGTACGGACAGCAGTGTGGCTGAATCACCATAGCGGTACATTAATTATACATTTTAAGTGTTGATATTCAATTCTGTGATTGTTGACTGTAACTAAAAATGTGAAACACTAGAGAGTCTAATCCGGAGGGCATGCTCAACTTAATGTGTTGTCTCATTGCACTGGTCAGGTTTTATTAGTAGATTCAGAGTTTGAGAGATCGCGGTCTGGTGGAGTTTAGACCGGTGGTGGAAATCCTCGAAGACCTTGGAGAACTTGGAGAAACTGTTCCATACTGGATGGCGAGCCCCACTTGATAAAGTGCCCGGTTGTAGCCAGGAGGTTGCAGCCTAAAAACCTTGAGCTGAAGAACCTTGATCTATTACCCCCTAGGCCCAAGGGGTCAGGTAGAACTTTGTGCGCACTGACACTTGTTTTTCTTGGAGAAGGACAATTATTCTGCACATTGATCCACTATTGATGACTCGGGGAAGTGTGAACGTTATTTAAACAGACCTGGGTCTAATTTATTTTGAGCGCATTCGCAATTGAACTGAACATTTATTATTTTGATAATTTGCAATTTTCCATTTTGTACATGGGATCCCAATTTTCGAATTCACTTCATTTGTTGTATATAAATGTACTGTATTGAAGCTATTTACCTTGTTACGCATCGCATTCAATACATTCACTTTCTTCTGTGCCTTGTGTTGTTCTTTCATCGTGGTAATTCATTCTTTTTGCTTCAGCGAGTAAACCTAGAATCTTCTGATCTGGCCCAATTCCAAACAACTAGATACATTGACTTTTTTTACTACTATCATGCAAATTTGATGGTTATCCTTATAGAAGTGGCCAGCCATTGAGTAGCTGGTTACATTAACCAGTAGGAACGTCATACCCAACCTTAACCTTAATCATGAACGTTTGACATGGTGTTGTTGGCGAGAGCAGGGAAAAAATGGTTAATGCACGGACAAGTCTGGTGTATGAGTGTCCATTGAGATCATTACTTCCTGTTAATTTGACTCTACTTATGTCATCAAATACCTACAACTTAACTAGAATTCTGCAATTGTTCGGTTGTTAAGCCATCCTAACTTCTCTCATGTCACACTGTTCTGCTCACTGGAATTTCTTCAAGTTCAAGTTTTAATCCAATAAAGGCATGATAATAAGAGCTTCTGCTAAGGGGCAGATCGACATTTATTGTACCCGGGGACTAGCAGACCTCATTTAATCAATAAAAAAAACACACTGCCCTCCGCAGCTTAACAAATATTTTCATTCCACCCTCCCTTTTGTAAAAAATATATAAAAAATATATAAACCACAGTAATAGTTAAAGTAGGCCTCCCTCATACTAGAGTAGAGGTCTCCAACACTGGTCCTGGAGAGCTACCACCCTGTAGGTTTTCACTCCTAATTATTACCTGGTCATTAGGGTCGTACTGAGGAACTTCCCATAAGTTGTGAACTCAACCCAACCCAGAAAAGTAATCTAGTACACTAAATTGTGGCATCTCTGCTTATTTGTAGGCATTTAGCTATGATTGGCTATGGCACAGTCCGAGGTCTGGGTAGCGTTCAAGACTGAAAGTAACATTTAATTAATAAAGTTTCAGGTTTCAATAGCTATATATACACCAATCAGCCATAACTTTATTACCACCTGCCTAATATGGTGAAGGTCTCCCTTTTGCCGACAAAACAGCAGCCCCATACGCAACAAACTGCAATGCACTATGGTCTGACACCTTTCTATTAGAACCAGCATTAATTTTTTTAGCAATTTGAGATACAGTAGCTCGTCTGTTGGATCGGACCACACGGGTCACCCTTCGTTACACACATGCAACAACGAGCCTTGGCCACCCATGAGCCAGCAGCATAGCACCCTGTATTCCACTGCTGGTTTGCTTCTAAAGCTAAGCAGGGCCGGGCATGGTTAGTCACTGGATGGGAAACCAATGCTGCTGGAAGTGATGTTGGAGGGCCAGTAGGGGGCACTATTCCCTATGGTCTAAAGATCATTCCCAATGCTCCAGGGTAGTGATGATGGGGACATCTGCCCTGCGTAGGGTGCCGTCTTTCGGATGGGATGTTAAACGGGTGTCCAGACTCTGTGGTCATTAAAAATCCCATGGCACATATCATAGGAGTAGGGGTGTTAACCCTGCTGTCATGGCCAAATTCTCAACCAAGCCTTACTTCAATTATGGCCACCTAATAATCCCCCTCCTTCCTAATTGGCATAAATATCTACTTACCTCTCCACCTAATAGCTGATGTGTGGTGCAAAATGGCTGCCGTGCATCACCCAAGTGGGTGCTACACATTGGTGGTGGATGGGGTGGGTTTTCCCCCTCACTTTGTAAAGCGCTTTGGGTACTTTGAAAAGCGCTATATAAGTTGAATTAAGTATTATTATTATTATTATTATTATTATGACCCTGTTGCCGGTTCACCACTTTTCCTTCCTTGGATCACTTTTGATAGGTACTGACCACTGCAGACCGGGGAACACCTCACAAGAGCTGCAGGTTTAGAGATGCTCTGACCCAGTCGTCTAGCCATCACAATTTGGCCCATGTACGAGTCACGCAAATCCTTACACTTGCCCATTCTTCCTTCTTCTTAATTTTGTCTTTAAAGATCATGTGGTCATGTGTTAGAAGCATACATTTATATATATATATATATACAGTATATATATATATATATATATACATATATATATATATATATATATATATATATATATATATATATATATATATATATATAGACAGAATGAGAGCGGGTGAGAGAGCAATAAAGAATAGATTATATATTATATATTTTTTTTTTCAAACTAAAAGAATGGATGACTGGATGGCGGGTGGTTGGGGGAGTCATGCATCAGTGGTCAGGACCAACCCAACCAGATGATCTCTCAACGGTTCTTGAAAATAACCATTAATTTCTGGAATTTTGCTTCAGAGTTGTTTCTGTTTTTCTCAAGAGAAATGCATTAAAAAGGCAGAAAAGTGATGGTTCTGAGGAGAAAAAGATGATAGTTTTGCAAAGTAATGAGAGGGCTAAGACTGAACTATGTTTAAGAGGCTACCGCAGGGCTAGCCTGGATGTACCACAACACACACACACACTCACACCCTCTGCGTCTGACCCTGTCTGGGCTGGCCAGACAAAACCAACGGTGTGTGTGTGCCGTGTGAACCCTTGTCTGGTAACCCTGTCAAACCTCCAGCCCACATTCTGTATCAATGTTGGAATTAGTGGGTGTGTGTCTTCACTGTAAATCCACTGTCAACGTGTCAGTAAGGGGTAACTGTAGGCCAGCATAATACAGCAGGCCAAGGGAATAGAACCTGCTAGTAGCTAACCTACAGAATTTAACCAAAATGAGGCATGTCAAAAAATGTTAATGGCATTACCAAAATAGAGGCAAATTGATACGGAGACCAAAAGGGCAGAGCAAATTGTTAACAGGATAGATTTCACCATAAAGTAGGTAAGAACTGTTGTCTCAGTTGTGATCATGAAATTAATCAGTTTTACCTCCTAACTCTATAGCCACTTTCTCTTTGGGGAAATCCCAATCCTAACTGAATAGAGTTTGATTGCCATCTTAAGTGCCAGTCTACTTCACAGACGCCTAAGCCCTTGATTTTCCTTGTGGAGAAGTGCACATCTTTTTCTGATGCCAATGGCTGTGAAGTGTCAAATTGGAATAAATTGCCAAATTATAAACTACTGGGTAATTGTATCCAGAATATTACAGAATAGCTTCTTGACAAGCATCATGTTAGGTCTCCGGGGAAAATCAAGAGATTTTAGTCTCATTAATGTAATGCACAACATCTAAGACTTCAGTTGTACTTCACTAAATGTGACGATGTAGATAATTATTTAAGGGCTTATGTTTAAGTAGCTGTCATCACGTTTGAACTCCACCTCCAACTTAGACATCAGTCATTTGGTACGATAGTCCTGTGACCTTTACTCCAAATGAGACATATGTCATGTGACCTTTACTCCAACTGAGACATATGTCATGTGACCTTTACTTTAACTGAGACATACGTCATGTGACCTTTACTTTAACTGGGACATACGTCATGTGACCTTTACTTTAACTGGGACATACGTCATGTGACCTTTACTTTAACTGAGACATACGTCATGTGACCTTTACTTTAACTGGGACATACGTCATGTGACCTTTACTTTAACTGGGACATACGTCATGTGACCTTTACTTTAACTGGGACATACGTCATGTCATTATAATTCTAAGTGAGACATCAGTCATGGCCATCATGACAATAATCATACAAACTGGGATGGACAAGGACAGCGGCTGAGACACCGCGGGGAAACCGTGAAAGGACTTGTGGAAAAGATGCATTAGTGAAGGCCTAGTCTAGACTGCAAACCGGACTTGTTTTAGCTGGGGCTTTTACTCATTCAAGCACAAACATTAATTTTCCTTAACAAAAACCTTGTTCCCTGTCAACACCTGAAGGGTTGTATCAAATTGGACAGTTAAAGGGATGGTTTGAGTTTTTAAAACCAAATCCATTGTACTCCTTACCCAGATTCAGACAAACACGTGGAAACCATTTTTATTTTTGCCATTTTATAAAAAATGTATAAAACAACAATTACTGTGTATACATTAGCTTTGTACAACTATAAACAACCAACCACTCAGCTTTGGAGTAGTTTGATGTTTTATTTCCATGCCTTTGATAATTGTGCAGAGTAGTTTTCACAGACTCCTAGCAACTGTGCTACGGTAATGCTTTATGCTACTAAAAGTTTGTCAATACATCACAGAGAATTATATAAACTGTATGCACGTTTGTCGGAATCCAGGACAACAGCTTAGATTTTAAAAACACAAACTTTCACTTTTTGCCACAAATACTGAATTCCAATGTAAGAACTAATGTAGTTTCCAAAGAAGTGTGCAGTGAGGGTTGTTTGGAAATCAATTTTTGCATGATGTGGCTTACGGTAAACAAATGTTAGAGCAGATGGCCTTAAAAGCAATGATATAATAAAGCTGTCATTTATAATGTATATTGGTTGGGGATCCAACTTTTTTGTTTCTTTATTCCAAAGAACCTAAAAATCTGTGCTTTACCAAGTGCTTTACCTCTATGCAACTTACATTGGTAGGATGATACAGTTTAACCTCTAAACTAGGATAGCAGGTGTGCCAGTCATATCATGGCAGTGTCAAAACACTATTACCTCACAGTCATGGCAGTGTCAAAACACTATTACCTCACAGTCATAGCAGTGTCATAACCCTATTACCTCACAGTCATAGCAGTGTCATAACCCTATTACCTCACAGTCATAGCAGTGTCATAACCCTATTACCTCATTCATAGCAGTGTCATAACTCTATTACCTCACAGTCATGGCAGTGTCATAACCCTATTACCTCACATTCATGGCAGTGTCATAACCCTATTACCTCACATTCATGGCAGTGTCATAACCCTATTACCTCACAGTCATAGCAGTGTCATAACCCTATTACCTCACAGTCATAGCAGTGTCATAACTCTATTACCTCACAGTCAAATTAGGTCAAAAAATTGAGGCATCTCACATGATTGCAGGATTAGATATTTCATTGGAAAGGTTTCTTCTTCTCCATCAACATAATAAAACCAGTGTTTTGTTTTAATCCTCCCCACTATTGGAATCCTGTCTAATTCAATACATCTTGAGTAAATGTAAAAAAGGCCTTCATAATTACACTGTTCTATTGGAAACACTGTAAGAGTCTGTGTTAGTGCATACGTCTGTTTCCATTCAGTACTAACTTAATTTCTCATCTTCTCTCCCCTGATTATCTTTCTCACACACTTTCTCTCTGGTGAGGATTGGTGCAGGGAAATGGAGATAAAGAAGATCAATTTCAGCAATTGTGCACAGCAGGGACACTAGAAGATTAGCCTGTGTGTGTGTGTGTGTGTGTGTGTGTGTGTGTGTGTGTGTGTGTGTGTGTGTGTGTGTGTGTGTGTGTGTGTGTGTGTGTGTGTGTGTGTGTGTGTGTGTGTGTGTGTGTGTGTGTGTGTGTGTGTGTGTGTGT
>JACXGM010012176.1:0-10639 GCA_016801145.1 Umbra pygmaea | reverse complement strand
CAAGAGGGAAACTCACCAGTACATTTCACCAAAAGGTCGCTCTCAGCTTCACTGCAAATTTTTCCACTTGGGTAAAGCCTCTGTTTTGGCTCACTTCACTGGGTCTCAACGGTAGGTCTCGAGACCTCATACACACAAACATCTACATTCCCGACTCACACAAATACAGGCATAGCACTGTGGCAGTTCTATCCATGCGCTTCATATTGTCCAGAAGGCCCACTGTCAGGGGCTGAAATGAATGGCTGTTTATATTAGGAGCCTGGTTTAATGAATTAGCCTGCTCCCTGGCCATGTCACAGCAGACTCATACACACCCAACCCCATCCACCCTGTCCTGCTGTCCACAACCCCACGCCCCCTCAGACGCTCACTGGGACACCCTGATTGCGTCCTGTGGGACGGGCAGCTCATGATCGCCTGACGCCCCTTAGTGGGGTCCTGTTGTTCTGGGGAGGGCATCTGGCAGGGGCCAGGTCTAGGAGACCCTCCTCTCTCCTTGCAGTAGGCTTCGTGAGGGGCCTGGGTCCGCCTGTACATAAAGAAATTGCTAGATATTTGAAGTATTTGAGTAAAGCAGAGCCATGGATCTGTCATGCCAGGCCAGGAAGGCTTCCAGACTCACTGTATATCACATTATACAGCTAGTCTGGCCCATGCCCTGCTACCATTACCATCCTGTTCCCCTACACAGTAAAATGTCAGTGTTAAATTAACAATCCAGTGGACCTATATACACACTGAAAAGTGTTAATTTAACACTTAGGGTGTTGATTTAACACTGAAGTTTTTACTGTGTATCGACCCTCTTCTACTCCTCAGACAGAATCCTGTAGAAGTCTTTCATTATGGAACAATCCTGAATGTTGTCCTATGTGTCTATGAGTGTGTGCATGAATGTGAATGAATTTGTGAACAGTACAGTAGCTGTCTACTTGTATTAGTGTTACAAGTCTGTGAAGGCAGTTTTTTCGGACTAAATGCCTCAGGACAGACAAGAGGCAGAAGATGGATGGACGGAGAGAAGCAGATCCATGGCAACAGAGCGAATGATCTTTAAACCAGGAGTCACTGAGGAAGGACAAAACAGAGGCTGAAATGGAGGAAGAAGAAAAGTACAGAAGGAAAATAGTGTTAGAAACAGTGAAAGTTTTCTGAGGTGAAAATATAGTCAGACATGGTGGACACGTGAAGGGAATGTGATAAGTCAGACACAGATACATGAAATTATGCTTGGCAGCCAGATGAACTAACCAGCAATCATTTCCCAGCTCATCTTTTACAATGACTCCAAGGAGACCCACCATCTTCCTTTGTTTTCTCTCTTGGTTCATCTCTGTCGCTCTATTTAATTTGCCAGTATCCTGCAGAGGCCCCGCTTAAATGGTCTTTGTCTGTACATCACCGTAGCAGGGTGAGAGTGTATGTGTGTGTCGTATATCGTGGGGCTCGAGGAGGCTGAGATTGCTATAATCATGGAGTGGTACCTGTTCATTAAGCGCACAGTCGGAACCCTGTTGGCAACGTTTATGAAGTCTTTAAAGCAGCGATGGCCATTAACATCAACCACTACCTGTCTAGTCAATATGCAGAGAGAGAGAGAGAGAGAGAGAGAGAGAGAGAGAGAGAGAGAGAGAGAGAGAGAGAGAGAGAGATGCCAGGGCATGAGAGAGTGTGGGGCAGAAGAGAGAGAGGAACAAGAGAAAATAGAAGAGAAGATTTATTCTTCTTAAAAACCCTGTGAGAAGACCAACACTTCCAACCAAGGTATCACATTTATACACACAATAATAAAACCCACAGGACAAACCGGCAAGTACCTGACTGTGAAAAAGTAGCTGATGAGAAGAAAGAGACTGTTTGATAGTTATGGGAGTGGGAGTGAGGGATGAATGGAGAGACGGAGGTATAATGGAGAGAAAAGCAGAGAGAGAGATAGAGAGTTGCAGGGCAGAGCTTGTGAATGATAGTGATTATGATACAATAACTCTCCGTGTGCTGGCTGATTGCACAGGTATCCTAGAGTCAGTGGAGAAGCAGTCGCCAGGCATCAGGGAGATGCACAACTGACCCTTGCTGGCAATTACTAAGACCCTGCACCCCCGCCAACAATAATTCTGCCTCACACAATAGAGAATGATTTTCGACTGAAATGAGAACTTGTCTTTGTCACTCATTGTGAGGTTGACAGGTACAGTATGTATCTCGTCATTACTCAGATTGGACGGGAGAAGAGCTCTGGTAGCTGATGTCCTGTATGTGTTTTGGGAGGTCGTAGAGATTTAGAGGCCTGACCAGCTATAAGATTTACATTGATGAGTTGATGTGGCTGAGAGGAAGTCCACTCGTGTCTCTTTTTGATTGGTCTAGTGTAAGGGAAGGATGTCATTTTAGAAGTGTTATCATTAACATTCATCAATGGATAGAGGAACAATGGAGGGAAGAATCAGGGATGACTGGAAAGTGGTAAAGTCTGATAGAGGTTAACATCACAAAGTTCAGCAGCCTGTAAATCAACAGAAAACTTCATCATAGAAACTTTTCAATCAAAGCCTCCCGCTCGCTCTTCAATGCCATCTTAATACAACCCGGATAATGGATCTGGTAAATGGTCATTGCGTGCTCGCTACGGGGGGGACATGCGGTGCTATTGTCAATGTGTCTTTTGTTGTAGTTAAAAGAGAGACAAATAAGATGCAATTTACAGACTCTTAAGGGGTGATCTTTTCTCCATACCTCAATCATGGTGAAATTGCTTCTTCAGGAAGCCTGTAATTAAACCACAAGTGGTTCTATCTTCTCTGAAGCGCGACGCATGCTAAAATAAACGGGTCTCTAATAGCACAGTGTGCAAGGGACAGCTTTAAGCTTTACGCTACCAACATACATCGATTACCAAATGGGGTCATTTTGACCCCAAGAAGAAACTATGGAATAAAGCAACAATCAAAATTAACTGATTTCTTATCAAAGCATTTCAAATAAATGTAATGTAAATCAAAATATTTTTGATTTACATTTTAGCTAAATTACAGTGAATTTGCATGTTGTTTAAAATATATGTATTTACAGTATATATCTCTTAGTCCATAATTCACTGACCATCATATGTGAAATATGATATATATATTTAGAATTTCTAAGACAAACCTTTTTTATTTTAACTCTACAGCATGCATTTCTGTTAATGAAACAAAGGTTTCAAGAATATATAAATTCCACTAAAAATACCTAAACATTTATGTTCCATTAAATATTTGTAAGTATTCTGACAATGAAGTGACTTTTTAAGTAGTATAATAATTATCAAAAAAATACTAATTTACAATAGGTAGTGCTATTGTTTTCTCTACTAATGTTTGAACGTTTCCAGTGCAAGTAAACATATATCTAAGATAATTGCATCTAAGATAAAAATTAACATATATATCAGATTAACATACATCTAAGATTTTGTAGGCTGTCATATATTACCTGCAGTTATAACCAGCTGTAAGCCTGTATGTACAGGGACTTCACCTCTGGAGGTCTATTTGGTGATAAATGCCCCTATTGAATATCTAGTATTATGTATTGTCATGTCTCCAGCCGAATAAATACATGGATTTGCTCCAAAGACAACCTTTCAGAAAATACACAACAGTGCAATGTCAATGTAGATTCAGTGTCTCTTGTTTTAGCTATTTAAAACAGAGGCAGATTGGTTTTTGTCAGTCATGGTACTTGATAAAAAGTATAATAATAGATAATTAAGCTAAGTGCTATGTATGCTTTCCTGATCAGAATTGCAGATACAGGTTTCCTTCCGCCTTTGTTGATAGTGAGAATAATTAACTCTACAGAAACTTGAATTTGGTGTTGTGTTTGTGGTAAAAAGTAATATTAAATCACTTGAATTGTCTTTTTTGGGGGGGGTCATTGGTTAATTGTTAGCACCTTGTAATGTGTATTGAAGCTCTAGTAGAGTAGGCTGAAAGTCACATTATTTCACTTGTTATTTATTATTAATGACACTATATGGTGGTAAGCTATACACCTTCATCTGTAAATATGTTTTACATGTTGTAACATCCTGACCTTTGACTTATTCCACTGCACATAGCGTTTTAAAGTCTGAGACCGTTGTTTTTTATATTCCTGCAAAACTAGGCGTAATGGCACAAATGAAAATTGTTCAACTGTATGAAAGAGTACAAATAAATTACCCCTTAACATGAACTCTAAGAGGTCATACAGAAAACTATTATGATCTTTTACTTTGAATAATACCATTTTTGTTTCAATAACTCCTTTAAAGAATGCTTCAGGAAACATCTATTTTAGATTATATTCCTACTGTGGAGCAACATGCACCTTGCTGGCCCCAGGGTAAAGACCCAACCAGGGGCTCTGAGAGGATGGTAGTGATAGACTGTGTGTGTGTGTTGTGCTGATAGAGATTGGTCATGAAGGAGCAGCCAGATGTTCCCCTGCATTAAGAGCTGACAGGCCTGTCATGTCTCCTGCTCCTTTACCATCGAGTCCCATCACGTCCCATCTGCTGCTCAACAACCTCCTGAGAGTTGAGACATGGCCCAGTAACGAGACAAGGGAAGGCAGACAGAGCTGAGACATGGAGCTTAGCTCAGAGCGGAGTGATGTGTTCCTCCAATTCTGTTAGCGTCTTGAAAATGTCTTCAAAATATATGAAACCACCTCTGAAACATAAACCATCCAGTAATTACCCTTTGTAGTGTATTGATTACTGAACAATTTACATCACATTTAGGAAACATGTACATTTATTATCTAAAATAATTGTGTACATAAAAGTATGGTAACTGTGTGAATGTTTCTGCTGTGACAATGTCTCCACCTAGCGGGTAGTACTGCCTGATCAACATGATTAACAAGACTCTGTAACCTGATTAGAATTCCTTGTTCTATTGAGAAACATTGCCACCTACTGGCAGTAAAAACCAACAACACATCTACACACTGATACTACATTCTTCCTGTCTTGTTTTTGTAAAAGACAGGTGTAGGTTTTTAGAGCACTAATTTGATTTCATGATGATTAGATAGAGGAAAATAAGTTAGAATACAAATCAACTGGATGGTCAGTAAAATATTTTTTTATTTACTCAGGGTACAACTGTTACTTAAAGCACAACTGTTACATTGGTTAATCAGATAGAAAACAAACTAGCTTTTTAAAATAAAAGCACAGTCCATTTAATATATTTGTTGGTTTTAAAACACACTTGTCATCACCTTTAATAAATATTATTTTTTTCTAATTTTTTTGCATTTTTACAAAGACAACATACAGTGACAAGTGTACACTGACAGGACACAACAAACGTTTGAGTGGTCGGTCAGATGAGATAGCAAACACAGACAGACATATGCATCCCAAATGGCAGCCAATTCCATATAGAGTGCACACTGTGCACTACTAAGATAATGGACTACGTTAAGAATAGGGTGCTTTTTGGGAAGCAGACGTAGCCAACATACATCACTATAAGGACGGTAAGTGACACCACAGGTAGGTTTAAGACACACAGTTTAACAAGTTACCAGGGTATATAAAGAACAGCACCAGGGTGTGAGGCCAGAGTGCTGTAACATCATCAAGGTGAGTCTCAATAAACACATCAACGCACCACGTCAGCTGATTTCAGTTGTACACAGCCATTTTAACGACAATATCTGTCGTTCTGTTGAAATTATACTGCCATTTTAGCTATTTGTATTTCTTTTCTGTTTAAATTAGACTGCCAGTTTAGTTATACTGTATCTGTTGTTTTAACTGTACTGTATCTGCCCATATTATCTATACTCTATCTGTCATTCTGTTTATAACAGTTAGCTAATGAATTAAAATGTTATGTCATTGTGTTTCAATACACATAAGAGGCTTATACTGTCATTCTGATTAGGCTATCATTTTAACAAATCTGTATCTGACATTCTGTTTAAATGAGACATTTTATCTATACCGTACCTGTCGTTCCGATTAAAACAGTCAGCCATTTGAGTTATTGTATGTCTTTGTGTTTCAATGTACATGAGAGACTGATGCAGAGCTGTTAAATGTACATACTCTGACAAGATGACCTCACCAGAGACATCTATACTGTATACTTACACCATCATCTACTGACACTAAATCCCTTCACCTTGACCTCCTCTCAGCCCTGTTCACCCACTTATCTTGTAAAGAGCCATGTTAACTAGAACAGAAAGCTAATACTGAGACTTCACACTAAAGCTGGACTTTAATAATGTAATAGTAAAGGCCTTTTCAAAGGTAAGACTTTAGCCAGGATTGGTGTGTATTATTGGGGTAGAAAGGAGGGATAAGCGAGGTGAAAGCCAGGTTAGTGGTGGTGGTGCTCGGTTTACGATACAGTGAGTCACATAATAATTAGATACGTTGTTGTGTTTCTACCCTTTCACTCTAGTTAATTAAGAAACTCTGTAGGTGCCAACACGTTCAAGATTACACACACACACACTTACATCCCAATGTGTCACACAAAGACAAACCGACACACACTTCCATCACGATCTTTCACACAAGCCCACAGACACACACACGCAAAACCTTTCGGGCCTCGAGCACAAACACGCAAAGACGCGGGTGCATGCCAAGCGGTTTAGGCCAATCTCACACAAACTGACACCCACTAGCTAGCTAGCAGGCTGGGTATACTGTAGGTCACCTCCTCCTGCGTATAGATGAGTCAGTGTGGCAGCACTGTAACACATCCAGAAGCCCAGGCTCAGAGAGGAACACGGCCTCCTGCCGTTAGCAATGTACACCCCGACAAAAAAAACAGGCACGAGAGGAAGGAGAAGAGAGAAAGAGAGAGTACAAACAGTGAAGGCAGAAAGGTTAGACAGAAGGCAGAATGAAACAAAGGAGACGTGTGAATATGAGTCAGAAGGAGTTCAAGTCGGGTGTTGACTGCACACATGAAAGTGGCTACATTAGGTAATAGCATATCTATGCAGCAATCTATCTAATCTACTGTATGTGAGTGGTCGTGGCTGTACACATTGTAGAATGGCAAGTGCCAGGGGGCCCTGTGTTTTGCTTTGTTTTGTGAGTTTCCCAGGAGGCCGTGTGCTCTGCTGGAGGCGCCAGTGGAATACATTCACTAAATCCTAACCCTGTATTGTAAGGTCCACTCTGAATTCAAGCTTGTATATAGTTCTGTCAGTGCTGGGTGACATTTTGTTGTTTTGGTGCCTTATCTTTCTCTATGTTTGGCTCCAAGGCAGTAGGAAATGTAGCAAGGATTGGGGGGATGTGGCTCCGCCCTCCTGTTTTAAATAACCCCACCCACCACCGATAAATTAAAGGTGATCACTGTGTTACAGTAAGGTAGCTATTACATGACAAGCATTAAGTATTACCACAACGTCAACACTGCAACTATGGAACCTACTTTCCACTATCTTCCATTAAAATTAGGCAAGCATAAGCACAGATTTTAGGGGCATCTAGCTGTGCCATTTCAAGACGAAGTATATCTTTGTGGCTAGGGGAGACTTGTAAGCCGGGGCAATCCCAGCATACCTTATACTGTTAGTTAACTCCTTTATCTCCCTCACAGCAACACAGACATTCTAATCCTGTCCCCATGTCAGGAAAGACACATCAATCATCACTCAACCAGTCAATTCACCAAGCCGTTTTAAGCGCTTTTCGGCGCTCAATGTCAGTCACAATGACAGGTTGCTCAGGTTGTCCGTGAGCTTGGGAAAGCCTTTCGTGCCCGGTCATCTGATATCATGGGTGGTCTCAGAGCACTAGTGGCCTGAAGTGCTTAAATCATATAAAACACATCCTCTCATGTTCCCATCGGAAGAGCATCGCGGAACAGGAAGCCTGGTGGATCTGCCAGGGCAAAGGTCAGGACGGGTCAGGGTTCCACCAGAGGCTGTACATTCAACACTCGCCATGGACCCAGGGGCTGGGTAGGAGGAGTGGAGGACGGGGGTGGAAAGAGAGTCAGAGGAGTGCTATGTGGGAGGGTCACCTGTCACTCACCCTCTGACAGACATCCCCCTGTGGTTCCTACTGGCCTTGAAGGCATCGACTGCATGACATCACTTCCTCCCGCGGGATCAATGAAGTGGAGTCACGTGGATGGAGTCCAGGTTTAGTCCAATAAAGCAGAACAGACGCTTGTTTTGAGCCGCCGTCCCAGAGAATGTCGTGAACCCCTGAAACACTTCTGGCCTGCAAATTCTAGGAGAACTTTAACGTAAAGTCAACTGTACTGACGAGCCTTCTAGACCAGAGTAAGTTTCCTACCTTAGAACAAGGTCTATTCACAGTCATGACTCCTTTTGCAAGGAGAAAAGAAAATGAAATGATGTTCTTCAGTCCAACTCTTTCCATCAGAAAGACATTAACAAATTAAAGAAGCACTAGTTAAAAAAGCACAAGTGTCTTTGTGCATAACTTAAGAACATTCATGATAAAAAACAGTGACACAGATCTTCCACTTGTGAAAATAAAGTAAGGCTGTCAAACAACTGCAAACGTTCTGCAGCAGTCAGTCTCACTATACTGGGTTAATACTGCGGGTAGGTTCTCTCTTCCTGGCTGGGGGGTCGGTGGGTCAGATTCGTCCATTGCCGTGGGTGCTGCCCCTCCTGCCGTGGGAGGTGTACGGGAGGTCAGATGGAGCAGTAGATGTGCAGGAGAAGGTGAAGCCACATGCTTCACAGGCAAGAGCCAGCTGTCTCAGAGCATCCAGGGAGTCTGCTTTGGCACTGCGTAGAAGATCACTCTGACCCTGTACACGGAGACAGACGGAGGCTCAAACTGGGTCCAACACCATTTTAAAAATAACATTATTTTCCACTTTGTAAGAATAAAATGTATTATATCAAGTGTATTGCATTCTGTGTGTGTGTGTGTCAGGTATGTGCGGCGAGGTTGTGATTGGGTAGACAAAGGCTTAACTAAAGCCTTGATGAAACTGCATTGTGAGTCAGATTTGAATCCAGAGCTACTGATATTAAACAGATATGTATTGCAGCTGTGAAACGCAAGCAATCGCAGAGCTGGTGCAAGACACGTTAATATTGTCGAGAAAAAGCATTCCTGTAACTTTAAACTTCCATATCTTCCTGACATACCATCACTACATCAATGATATTTTCTCAATCAGATTTATGACTGAGGATATAGAATTGATATAGTGATGGTATGTTGTTAAGAAGCAATTTAATGCATTTTTTAAGCAATGAATGTGCCCATTACCAGCTCTGCGCTGGCTTCCTTCTCAGCTGTGATACTTACTGGTTAATTAGACATGGCACTCGATTCAAATCTAAAACTAAATTCAAACTGCCGTTTCATCAGGGCTTTAGTTTAGCCTGTTATTACCCAATCATAACCTCGCCGCACGTCCCTAACGTGTGTTTACCTTGAGTACAGTAATATTCCAGGTGAAACTCTCCAGGGCTTTGCTCTGTTTGCGGCCCTTCAGCCCCTCCTTCTCTCCAAGCCTGGGCAGCTCCTCGTGGAACTCCATGCCTGAGAAGACAGCAGACATCAGCTCACCAATTCAATGTCACCACGGAGGAAAAATGGTGCGATTGTATCATTCAATGTTACTAAAACATGTGTTCCTAATGTAGAGATAACCAGTATATTTACTGCATCAAATTAGATTTTTTTGAAAAACCTTTAAGAGTTAAGGTTTTGATTAATGTACAATCTCTTGTAATATAGCACTACTATTATTCATGTGTTACTGTTATTAATCATTTATTTTCTCACTTTATTTTAGCATCAGTGGCCCTGTCATTAATTTCAGTGAAAAGGATCTTCGTCTGAATCTGCATTACTCTGAAAATGACGGTCTATTTTCTCTAGCACTAGTATCTCTGGCAAACTGTCTCCTATTTTTGTCAGAGTTGCACATAATACCTGCCAGTCATTTTCTTTACTTTCCAACTGGTCTGTGAGAGCACATTAACAAGGTAACCTCCGATTACCTACTTGTCCACTCCGGGCAGCAATTTGCCAATTTGCAGCGCCCCATACCAGACTCCCTGGGCATTATCTAAATGCTGTGACTAGGACAGGATTCCTGGCCACCATGATGCCGTATTTCTGATGAATGTGTTTGGTGTTATTTTTCTCTCCATCTCTCCTTGAGGGCCTGCTGATGTCTCTCACTCTACAGGGACTAGATTCTCCACAGCTGATCAATCACAACCATGTTTATATCTTCCTGTCGCCTACACAGGACAACAGGCCTGCGGGTCATTTAGCTTTACACCTGTCCACCCATCCATCATCTCACCTTCCCTCTGTACCTGGGAGATCCTCTCCTGTACAGAGTCTGCATTCTCAATCAGCTGCTTCTGGGCTGAGATCATCTGAGGGAAAGAGTGACAATGAATGATCCTCTTGGACCGATAGGCAGGCAGACAGGCATGCAGACAGACAGACAGACAGACAGACAGTTGAAATTCAGATCCACACAAAACCAGCCAGACAGGCTGTCATAAACAAAAACACAGAAATACGGAAGGGTGGAGGACATGGAGATGAAAGGTGGACGACATTGATATGAAGGGTAGATGACATGGTAATGAAGGGTGGAGAACATGGATATGAAGG
>JACXGM010012175.1:0-24271 GCA_016801145.1 Umbra pygmaea | reverse complement strand
ATACGGAGACTTGATTACACACAGGTGGATTCTATTTATCATCATTAGTCATTTAGGTCAACATTGGATCATTCAGAGATCCTCACTGAACTTCTGGAGAGAGTTTGCTGCACTGAAAGTAAAGGGGCTGAATAATTTTGCTCACCCAATTTGTCAGTTTTTTATTTGTTAAAAAAGTTTGAAATATCCAATAAATTTCATTCCACTTCATGATTGTGTCCCACTTGTTGTTGATTCTTCACAAAAAATTACAGTTTCATATATTTACGTTTGAAGCCTGAAATGTGGCAAAAGGTCGAAAAGTTCAAGGGGGGCGAATACTTTCGCAAGGCACTGTATCTACATACATCTACCCCTACATATCTACATACATCTACCCCTACATATCTACATACATCTACGCCTACATATATCTACCCCTACATATCTACATACATCTACGCCTACATATCTACATATATCTACGCCTACATATCTACATATATCTACACCTACATATCTACGCCTACATATCTACGCCTACATATCTACATATATCTACGCCTACATATCTACATACATCTACGCCTACATATCTACATACATCTACGCCTACATATCTACATACATCTACGCCTACATATCTACATATATCTACGCCTACATATCTATGCCTACATATCTACATATGTCTACGCCTACATATCTACATATATCTACGCCTACATATCTACATTAATCTACTCCTACATATCTACATTAATCTACGCCTACATATCTACATTAATCTACGCCTACATATCTACATATATCTACGCCTACATATCTACATATATCTACGCCTACATATCTACATATATCTACGCCTACATATCTACATATATCTATCTACGCCTACATATCTACATATATCTACCCCTACATATCTCACTCCCTAGCTTCTGCTTCTTACTGTCCTGTAAAATATTTTGTAGAAATACCCACCCAAAAATCTTAAAAACTAAAGAATCACTTCAGACCCCTAAACAGCTCAAAATCATTGTAAAACTATAAATTATTAGTTTTGAATCAAGTTGGTTGGAGAATGAAACTGAACAAAATCAGGACATCAACAGAAAGCCAGTAGTATTGAAAATGTTGCGTTGACGTCACAGTGAGAAATACCAAACATTACGGTGGCCGAGTTTGGAATTACCAAACGTGCTGAACGCGTTTTCACAAGTATTACATTACGGTGAGGGTTCTTTTCACATGTATTACGTTACGGTGAGGGTTACTTTTCACATGTATTACGTTACGGTGACCGCCTGATACACTTCAGCACAGGTTACACCAGGGTACACCATCATCAACATAGTTCTCTTTATTAGTATTGTGTTAAATGGTCCATAGCTTGTTTCCTGTTCCTAGGACAAATTAAATATTGACACACACACGCACCATGTTTCCAGAGGCAGGGACTTTTGCCTTCCTCCGCTCTTCCTCTTCCTCCCCCTCTCGTCCTCGTTCAGGTCTGAACTCCACCTGTAGCCAGCGACAGTCCGATGGCGTTGCCACGGTTACCATATCACCACTCACACTGAAAGCACTGAGACAAAACATCAATCAAATGGCATCAGCAACAGACAGACACCGACGCAGACAGACACCGACGCAGACAGACACCGACGCAGACAGACACCGACGCAGACAGACACCGACGCAGACAGACACCGACGCAGACAGACACCCACGCAGACAGACACCCACGCAGACAGACACCCACGCAGACAGACACCCACGCAGACAGACACCCACGCAGACAGACACCCACGCAGACAGACACCCAGACACCCACCCACCTGTTGTGGCATGTATGTGGCTCCAGCACCAGCACTGCGTCCCCGTCCTTCAAGGCCAGCTCCTTCAGGGTCCTCTGCATGTCCTCCGGGGGGAACACCATCCAGCCACTGTGCCCTCCTCCCTCCCCCTCCCCGCCTCTCTTCTCCTGGCACAGGAGGCTCTCCTCAGTCTCCCCCAGGGCCTCCTTCACCTCCCTCAGAGTCACCCGTCCAGCAAACCCCCTCCACTCCTTCAGCAGCCCCTCCCCTGCCCACTCCTCCTCTCCTCCGCTCAAAGAGGGCCGCATTACGGTAAGGAGCACGGGTTCCCACTCAGCCCCGGTCCGGACGGTCGCCCCACACACCTGCCAACAGAGAAGGGAGATGTGACCTGCTGCAACTGGTCTCCCTCCTAAAAACACCAGCAGGAACCAACACAGGACACGCTCATACACACACACACACGGCTGTGACTGCCAACATTAACAGGCTTTGATTTAATTTGACTGACTGGTAATGTGACTGGTCAGCCATTTTGGATCTGTTTGGTCCAGTAGCAGGACAAAATGACTCACCTCTCTGCCGTTCCACACAAACAGATGAGAGCCTGTCAAGATGCCCACGCTGTACAGAGACACATCATCATCTGTGACACACACACCAAAGGTCAGAGTGAGAGAGTGAAAGAGTGTGTTTTGGTTTAACAGATCATATAAAAATGCCCATATTCTGACCTTTTGCTGTTCCCCATAAGAACAAAGTACATTTCTGACTTAGGGTTTATGTTTAGGGCCAAGGCTACAATTAGGTTTAGGGTTTCAATTTAGGGTACTTTTAGGTTCAGGCATTCCAGGTTAGGTTTAGGGTCAAGTTTAGACATTAAAGGAAGGTTACGTTTAGGCATAAATGTATACGTTATGGAAGTTAAGGTTAGGGTTAGCTTAAGGTAAGGGTTAGGTTAAGGTTAAGATTAGGGCAAAGGTTAGTTAACATGGATTTTCATGTTTTCTGGTTTCCACGAGGTTAGCTGTACATCACTGTAGGCATGTGTGTGTGTGTGTGTGTGTGTGTGTGTGTGTGTGTGTGTGTGTGTGTGTGTGTGTGTGTGTGTGTGTGTGTGAGTGAGTGAGTGAGAGATCGTATTAGGACCAGAACGACATTACTAACAACGATAGTAATACTTGACAAAAATGCCCATATTAGGATCTATTGCCAGTCCCTGTGAAAACAAATTCTATTTCTGGCTTAGGGGTTAGGTTTAGGGCCAAGTTTACAATTAGGTATAGGGTTACAATTTGGGGTATTTTCAGGTTCAGGTGTTATAGGTTAAGTTTAGGAATGTGGGTAAGGTTAAGTTTAGGCATAAATGTTAGGTTCTTGAGGTTAAGGTTAGGGTTAGTGTGAGGTTAATGTTAGGGTAAGGTAAGGGTTAGGGCTAAGGTTAGGGTTTAGGTAAAGTTTAGATAACATGGATTTTTATGCATTCTGGTCCCCACAAGGTTGGCTGTACATGACTGTGTGTGTGTGTGTGTGGCTCACTTGTGAGAGTGTTGTAGAGGTGCAGGCCAGCTGGCAGACTTCTGGCCACAGTCAGAGCCATATCCCCCTCCCAGAGGTCCTGCATCTGCACGCACACAAGCACACTTTTAATTTAACGCTTGAAAATAGCCACAACTTCTGTAGGGGAACAGATTAGAGTCACAGAATGATGAGGTCACCTGGTAGATGGTCATCCGCAGATCTCCTACGGTCTTACGGCGGTCAAAGTTGAGAGTGACAACATCATCCTGCTCTATGCTGATTGAATGAAGAGCTCCGTTTTCCAGCCTATAGCGCGGTGCCAGGTGGAGATGCAGCACCACACTGTTACTGCTGGCCTCCAAATCCTCCCTAAGGCATAGCACACACACAGAAAAAAGTAAATCCAAACATCCTCACCTTACATAAATGCAGTACTCAATTGTGTGTGGGTGTTTGTGTGTGTGTACCGTCTCTGTTGTAGCTGTCGGTTCTCCTCCTTAGCCATTTGTAGGAGGTGAGGGGGTACCTTATACCCAGGATTGTTCTGGGCTTCTGTAGGTCTGGTTAGCTTGGTCTTCCTGTAGAACAGCATGTAGGCACTCTCTCTTCCCTGGAACATTTTCTTGATGTCGCTCTCGCGGATACAGGTCACAGTGGAGTCATTCAGATCAAACCAGCAGCCAAACTGTAGTGGGAGAAAAGAGAAAGAACATTGATATTTAACTTAGCAATCGTATAGGTTCAATCAAAACAGAAACTCAAGACCTCAATCTACTGTACCTCTGGTTCTGAAACCATTTCTGGTTCTGGGTGCGGTTTGTCTAAGTTGGTGTGGTCTAGGCAAGGGGTGTGGTTGGCTGGGCTGGGGGCCTGGGTCACTGGGCTAGGCGTTTGGGCCCTGAGGGCCACCTGAGTGCCATTGTTCACCAACATGAAGACATCGCTATGGTTCTGTATGAACTGGAGAGAGAAAAGGCAGATTGGCTGAAGACAAGTCTGTTTTTGATATTGTGGAGCTCATTGGTCTCCATCATGTCTCTGTCATACCTTCCCTATGGGGCCGTATTGCTTCCTGTACTTCTTGCTCCATGAAGAACCAATCTTGTCCATCAGTCTCTGACCCAGCTGGTCCAGAAGCACGCTCCTGCTGGCCTCCTACAGGCCGAGAGGGGAACCACACAGATATATCAGATACAGTCCATGGACCTACTAATGATGCTGTCCACGCTGCTCACTCAAAGCAGGCACAAAGAAACCAGCAAGCCAGTCTTTACCTGGGCTACAATTGAAGACAGTACAGACAGAGGGTCGTCTTTCTCCAGGTCTGGCTCACGAACCCTGACCTCCATCTTCCTCTGGATCTTGGGTTTGGGATCCTCCTCCTGAACCCAAAAGAATAGAACATAGAAAAATGAACAATGTTCACATGAACACTGTCAAATCAGGTGATGGGTATTTGTGTAATGAGGGAGGGTGTGGCCTAAGGAGATCAAAACCCTATATCAAGGTATGCATAAATATTAGGCAGCTTCTGTTCCTCAGACTAAATGAGCCAGAAGAGATTTAACTCACTCAGAAAAATTTAAAAAGTATTTCAAAAGATGCAGTACTCTTGGAACTGCTAAGATATTGGGGCATGATCACAGAACCATCAAAAGTTTAGTTGAAAATGTGTTGAATAAAATAGACGCAAATTAACTGCCAAAGATTTAAAAAGACTCTTTAAAGCTACAAGGAACCCGTTACCCTCCAGTGCTGTCATAGTCCAGAACTGCAACCTACCTGTAAGTGCCCAGACGTACAAGGTGTTCAGTGCTCAGAGACAAGTTATGGAAGGCTGAAACCCGACCACCACTGAACAAGACACACAACTTGAAACATCAAGACTGGGCCAAGAAATATCTGGATTTTCAAAGGTTTTATGGACTGATGAGATGAGAGTAACTCTTGACGGACCAGATGGATGGGCCCATGGCTGGATCAGTAAAGGGCACAGAGCTCCACTTCGACTCAGACGCCAGCAAGGTGGAGGTGGGGTACTGGTATGGGCTGGTATTATTAATGATGAGCTAGTTGGACTTTTCGGGTTGAAGATTGACTCAAACTCAACTCCCAAACCTACTGTTAGTTTTTAGAAGACACTTTCTCCAAACAGTGGTACAGGAAAAAGTCTGCATCTTTCAAGAAGACCATTACTTTTATAGAGGACAATGCTCCTCTATATATCACAAGCATCAAAGTACTCCACTGCGTGGCTAGCCAGTAAAGGCCTTGAAGATGAAAGAATAATGACATGGCCCCCTTCCTCACCTGACTTAAACTCTATTGAGAACTTGTGGTCCCTTCTTAAATGGTCAAATTACAGTAAAGGTAAACAGTACACCTCTCTGAAAAGTGCCTGGGAGGCTGTAGTTGCTGCTGCACAAAAAGTTGATCATCAACAGATCAAGAAACTGACTGGCTTCATGAATGGAAGGCTTATGACTGTTAATGAAAAGAAGGGTTGCTATATTGGTCACAAGTTTGTTTTAAAACTTCAGAAATGATCATTTGTAAATGTTCACGTAAACATGGTAGAATGAACAGACATGTTCACGTGAACGTAGTAAAATGAACAGACACCACCAAATACACAAACAGCAATTAGGATACTGACAAACTGTTTCTTTAGTCTAACATGAACATCTCAACCCCATTCTCTCTCACCGGCGGTTCCCACCGGCCAAGATGATCGATGTCTTTGATGTAGACGTGATAATGGCCACCATAGCAGCCTCCTTTATGGATGATCACAGAGAAGAGCTCGTAGCAGTACTCAGAGTCCTCACAGTCCGCCTGGCAGAGAGGGTGAAACGGAACCATCATATAGGCTTTCAATGGGACTTAAAAAGTACACATGTTCAACTAGTCACAGAGTTCCAACCGAGGGGGGGCAATTTACGACCCAGTGAGCCGGCCTGCAAGGGTGTCATTGTATTTGAAAAACAATTTTTGACTCAAATGATATTCCTTATAGGCTGTTGTCTTGATTCTTAGGTGTAGGGTAAATTATCTGGAAACCAACGATGGTGATTAAATTCAGAAAAGTCAATCAAGGAAATTGTGTTTGAAAACTACAATGTAAAGATCTATTTTCAGTAGGCTACACACAGAATTATTACTTTACTACTGCTGAGTTTCACAACTATCCTTGCTCACAAATGTAGTCTAATGAATGAAGACCTCGGTTGAAACAAAATGCTGGTTTTAGCCCAAGTTTCATTGACAGTATCTGAGCTGTGCAAGTTGGACCCAAAAAGCATACAGATTTAAAGGTAACGTCCCTGCTAGGCTAGCAGCATTTTAAGCTAGGCTACTGGGCTTTATAAATCTGTCTGTTGCGCTGCTGTTAGGGCTGGGCGATATGGCCCGAAATGAATATATCTATATAATTTGTATCTTTAACGACTAACAATATACATCTTGATATTTAATTATTTAAAAGTTTGGAAAATGTGTACACAAATGTAAATAAAAAGGGGACTTTCTTTATTAAAATTAACAAGTGAAGAATTGCACATTCTTTGTCAAAGAGGTGTGCAAGACACAGACTTTTTTTGGAACGTTTGCCAATCTCTGTCAATTTAATATTCAAATGTATTTTAGTAAAAGAATAATGCTCAATCATATTAGATGTGGTGAGAAAGTATGACAAATATGTCAGCTTTATTTTGTATGCAGAGGTACTCAATCTATTTGGCATGTTGCCATGACAGTGGCTAACAGTGGGTCACATAAATAAAGAAACAATATTAAATAATTATATTACAGACAGGCTTGTGGGCCCAAGTTCAGCTGTCCAAAATTGCAAGTTGAGAACCACTGCTTACCTAGGCTACTGTTGAGTGCAAATTAACAGCTTTTTTGAACGCTTCTTTTTTTAGAAGGTCTGATATGGAATTGCTTTTGGCTTAATGATTTTCTTAGTTGTTTTTGGTCAAACGATTATTTGCAGATTAGAAAAAAGTAGTCTGCTCACTAACAATACGCTCTGCAGAAATGTATCCACCAGGTTAAAAAAGCAATTAAAGCGTTTTAATAAACTGGTGATATGCATTTGAACATATATGTCATGCTCCCATATCATGTGCCTACATTTACGTCTTTACATTTAAGATTTGCTCAGATTTTGCTGCCCTGTGTATATTTAAAAACGATCAGGTAAAATTATGTTACTGCAGCAGTTTGCTGAACGTCTCTGCTGGAGCCACCAGCTCTTCAAATTCTTTTCCACACTTTCCCCGTTCTACTGTGTGATCGTGTCTCAGGTGGTCAAAAATAATCGTTGTGCGAGTAGGCTACCTCTGGTACCTCAGCAATCGTTTTACTGCAGTCATGCAGGGCAAAGTAAAGTCTTATGTTAAGCATTTAATCTAAAACATGTTTATCTAAAATATATTATTTTTACGCATTAACCTTCATGAGATTGACTGCCTCTTTAAGCTATTTAATGTAGACGGGCAGGGCTGTTGGACTGATTAGTGGATGTGTGTCACTTTTACATGCATTTAACCCTGACCAAGGACCGCTGTGCAGAAAAGATCTCTACAGAAAACGCAACGCAGGGCAGTTTTTTAAAAGATTTTCAGAAAAACATGAGACGAACACGATATAGGCCTTTTTTATTTCCTGCTCAAAAGCAAACTCGAATATACCGGCAAAACTCAATATATCGCCCAGCCCTAGATGCTGTGTTGTATTTTGTTTCCACCCTCTCGCACACGCACACTGGTTACAAGACATCAACTGACTTGCCGTACTGTTTTCAAATGTTTTCACAGCTTTGAAAATGTATCAAAAGCACTTTAATTTTTTTTACAGTGCTGAATATTATGTCAGCCATCATGACGCCTATTTTTTTTCTTTTCTTTTTCAGTTGTAAGTTTAGGTATAGATATATGTTTTGCCACTAGTCACGCATACATGTAGCTTTAGTTAGCAGCCCTTCACTTGGGTTCAAAAACTCAATGTGGCCCTCAAGCAGGGCTCACGGCTTAACGTTTTTCCTCCCAATTTCAACTGTCCCAAAATATATATACTATTTTTGTTAAATGTTTTTATATGCCAACAGCATTTGCAGTACCTTGAAATTGATTTGTGTAGTTCTGAGGCAGATAGTCTAAGAATCAATCTTAAGGTGTAATTGACAGCATTTTAACTACTTTGCAGATTTGAAGTAAACAGATGTACACTAGCGTTCAAAAGTTTGGGGTCATTGTTTTAATAGAATTTTGTACCTTCATTCAGGATAGTGGCATTAAATTGATCAGAAATTATAAGCAAAAAGGTATTAATTACTAGTAAGCTAGAAGATTTCATCATAAGGACACTGCAGAAATGGCAGCTTAAAAAGTTGCTTTGCAGTTGTATGTGAATAATTAATCATTATTTAGTAATTTCCAACAGTGATATACATTTTTAACACCGGTAATGTCTTGGATATATATTTTATACATTTAATGCAGCTTTAAAGACAGAAATTATAAATTTGTCAAAACCTGAACATTTCTGTGTCCCCCAAACTTTTAAACAAAAGGGGATGTGTAATATACTTGTTATTCTCTAAAACCTAAAACTCTAAAACTACATCATGCTGGCTGAACTATAGCTGACAGTAAAGAATAAACTCCCTGAAAATGTCCTTCAAAAAACCCTAACCCATCGCACACATTGACATTCCACTAGATGGAATCAACCATACATCTCAGAAGTTCTCCCAAATAAAGTTCTCAAGAAACTATTTTGAAAACATGAATTACGTTATATGCCTAAATGTTTGGGGTCTTTTTACATTTCAGCTACACGTTTTACAGGCTACATTTATCCTTCTATTACATTGCACCTGCAGATTTCATTTTGCGGATTCATGATGATGTCGGTTAAGGTTAGGCATGACTTTACTGAAGTTAAGGTTAGGGTTACCATTACAACAAAAAACTGACAATCGCCTGTCTGCATCAAGCTGCAATGGACAACAAAACACATTGTTTTGATTTAAACTCACGAACACAAGCGTGAAAGTTGCAAATTTATATGCCCGTCCACCATTCCCGCCCTAGCAAAATCTACGCTACTTATATACGTCATGATCTTCATATGTTCATATTTAATGTCATTCGGTTGTTAAATTTAGTTTTAGTAATCGACTATCTCATATTTCGGTTTTGCTAAATTGTTCCCTTAGAACACATTTTATGCAATTTTGGGCTCCGACAAACTTGGACAATGAAGTGCTGTGAGCTGTTATCAGCCACATGATTCCACAGCCACAAATGCAACAATCTCATGTTCTAAAACAATTTTGGACATTTGAATTAGTATGTATTAACCTCAGGTCAAGAAGATCAAACATACATTTTCTCAAGAGCTACTGTATAGTAGCCAGCCTACGGACAATTGAAATGTGACAGCAACTCGGCTGTGGTCCTGCCCGGTAGAAATCAATTCTAATAATAATAATATGCCTATTTGATCAACATTGGAATGGTTATCTAAGATTTTACATTTACATATTTACAATAATTACATAGCCTATATCACCTTGCAGTTACCCTATAGTCATTATCCAATCATTGCTAATTATTTGTAAAACATCCTAACATGCCAATAACTTGCATTAAACCTGCATTTCTTTTGTGTATGATTTAAAAAAGCTTAAGTCACAATCATATTTTTGCAACATCAGATCCCCCTCTTTATGTTTTACCAATATGCTAAATATCTATCTTTTACATGTTACAAAAACTGTGGCATTAGATGCACATTTGAAAATGCGGCTCGCCAGGAAAAAGTCAATCTCAAAGGTGATCTCCCGATGCATGGAAGCGAAAATATTGCACTTGTCATGTGAATTATTAATAGTTAAATCAACTTTTAGTCAAAATTATGATCTGCTTCATCAGCCTTGTGTTTAAACATGTACGTTTGTAACCACTGTTGTATGCATATTATATTTTACTGGCCACCGTCCCGTAAACATCCCAAAGATGGTTATGAACCGTGTATTTTGAGCCCTGGCCTCAAGCAAAAAAAAACATTGCCCACCTCTGAACCAGTCACAGTGTCCATATAATCAGTCTATATAATCAATGCAGACCCATAAATTGTGAGGCAGTCCAGTACCTGCTCACAGAAGGGCCGGAGGTTGATGGTGAGAGGGAAGGTGTAGTGACCCGTCTCCTTGAAGCGCTCGCACTTTGCAAAGTCAAAGTTAAACCTCAAAAGAGACACTGTCAAAAAGGGAGGCAGCTTCCGAAGCTTGGCAGACTGTAAAGGAACGGGGTGGATTAGATATTCTGCATCTGTTCCAATGCTGGAATAATTATTGTGTTTATTGAACATACCTTAGCAGCAGTTACTAGCTGGTCACATTGACCACAGCGGTAAAGATTACTGCCCTCAAACAGCTCCTCTTCCACAAACATGTCCCAGAGCGCCCCCTCCAGGCCGCACACACCACGTACACACACCGTCAGGTCCAGAAAGTCCTCCTTGGAGATACAGAGACAGCGTGTCAGCAACGCACAGATACAGCAATATGTACACACAAAGCTCCATCCACCTACCCACCTGTCTCTGACTGATGTTGCCACACTCCTTGCAGATGATGCTGTTGACTGTAGTGCCGTGATAGAGGCGGTGAATGAATGTACTACCGCTGGTGTCCACCAGGGAGTGCTCTAGGGCACTGAACAGAATCCTGTTCAACTCCTGTACATCATGCTGCCTGCTCTCCTTTTGAACAAAGATGAGTGTGTGAGTGAGTTACATGGGAATTAGCATAGAACCCCCTATTATTGGCATAACCAGCAGCCGTTTTGAAATAAATTCTCTTGCAGTTTTTTTAATTCTTATTTTCACAATTTTCTCCCCTCTCAATTGGTCTATTTTTCTGTCACATCGGCAGCTTCGCAGCCCCCCCTTGACAGATGCGGGATGGTGAAGGGCACTCACTTGGTTCATCCAACCACATGTTGCAGAGCCGGACGATTATCTTCACACTGCTCATCCAACACGGAAACCTTCAGTCATATCATGCGTGGGATGATTTACACCAACTATATTTTTGTGATTAAATTTACAGGCGCCTATGCCGCACACTAGGAGTCACTAGAGAGTGACGTGGCGAGTTAGATTATCCAATTAATCTATCCCAAATCCCAGGCAGCACTATGCCAATTTGCGCTGCCTCGTGCTGGAGGTCTGGGGAAATTCGGAGCATCAAATATCATGATGTAGACTCTCCTGCAATTCAGCGACTTTGCCTACTACATCACACAGACCCCTCTGCAGTGTTATCATTGCAACAATGTCTATTTTTTGCAATTATTAGTAAAATAAGAATGTTAGCTAGAGTGTTACCAAATATAATGTATGCCATTTTTGTAGAAATAGCCATTTTTATCTAGTTCATAACATGCCTACCAAAATATATGACCCCCTATTATCGGCCACATGCCTATTTTGTTAAATTATATTGTATGTTATTTTTGTTGAAAAATTTACATAGTGGTGATCTCCACACTGTTTTCTAGCTAGTTTGATTCCAGGAAGGAATTAAGGAATTAAGACGACATGACCAACTTTTCCTTGCCTAGTCCAGTGCGCCCTCATGTGGCTTCTTAAAGCAGAGTTGTTGCCCTAAAGCAGGGGTCCCCAAACCCTTCCATGGAGGGCCTAGTGTATGCTGGTTTTTGGTCTTTCCCTTCAATTATAGCATAATTAGGACCTAGACCGCCAGGTGAGGGGAGATCCTAACCAATTAGTGAGCTACTCCATCAGGCTAGTACACAGTAAAAGCGAAAACCTGCATACACTAGGCCCTCTGTGGAAGGGTTTGAGGACCCCTGCCCTAAAGGTTCCTTTACAGTATATGGTAAAGATTGACAGTGGTTGTTATTGTGTTATATAACACGAACAATTGATTTATTTCTAAGTTAGCAACTTTAGTCACACCTTTTGCTATATTTCAAAGGTTAAAAATAGGATATTATATGATGTGGTGTCAGTCGCCCAAGTGGAATCTTATGATTTGCAAGTTGTCACACTATTCAGAAATTTGACATGACCTCATAAAAACAAAAATAAATAACTTAACCTGCATACATTTGTATGAAAATCAGTGGATGTCTAGCTGAAATGGCATACTTCATAGCAAAACTTAGTGTTGTTTTTCAGTAAATGTCCAGTTTGAAATTTAGATTTTATTCCTCTAACCGATAGATGATGGCTGACAATTGTGTTGGCCGAAAATATGGCACATACCAGTTTTCCTTACTCAAACATGTTCTGAGGGCAGTAAGATTACGATTGGTTAATTCGAATACCCAATCAAAATGGAGAAGAGGCGGGAGTTCAGGAACCTTTTAAACTGGAGAGGACAACAAATTGAAATTCAATCAGAGGGCTGAGGAAAGCCAGCAGTTAGCCTTGGGGTTATAGCATCTGACTAGTAACCATAAGGTTTTGGATCAAATCCCAAGCTGGCATCGGAAACATTCAGATATTTTACTTTTTAGCAAAATTAGCTCACCAAATATAACTAGCTGCAGATTAGCTGCAAATGCTGTCTTTATAAACTATATTTTTAATAAACTGTCTGTAAATTTACAAAGATCTCAATGTTTGGTTTGCATGTAAGGACCCTCAATATGCTACCATGGAAGTGTGATGTTATCTTGAGACTTGTTAGTGGTATAAAATAGTGATTTCTTTTTACTTCATTCATGCCTCGACTACTAGTGTTATAAGCTAATTAGTGGTTAGAGATAAAACAGGCCACATTCGATAACCATGAAAACAAATCCCAGAGAACGGTTGACTCGGTACCCATGTGCTATTAATCCACAGGTTCATTTTGCGCCGGAATTGTCCTTTAAAGTAAGGGTTAGGTTAAGCTTAGGATTAAAGTTAGGTCAACTTGTGATCTGAATTGAAGATAAACGTCCACAAGCACAAACACAAGACTGAAATGTTCTTGAACTCCCGCCTCCTCTCCATTTTGATTGGGTATTTGCCTAAACAAATTATAATCTTTCTGCCCTGAGTAAAGAAAACTGATGTGTGTGAAAATATGCAGACGTTAGCTAGAGCAGTCAGTTTAGTATTTTGTTCAGTCCCTTTGTCACTCAGGCACACACACACCTCGCTACTGTTCCATCCAAAGCTGTCAGTGAGGTCAGCAGTAGAGGCGGTCTGTTGGTCCACCAACAGTAGGCGTGCAAACAGCCTCTGGAGCTCCAGCGGAATAACCCTGACCTGGGGGAAGAGAGAGGACATTCATATCCTAGATTTGTAGTTTTAGTTTAGCTGCTGCAGTAAGTAAAAAAAATTGCTAAACAATGTATAATAGCAACAATAAAATATAGATTTCAATATAAAACAAGACCGAGTACAGTATATACAGGATGGTAAACATTTACACAACACAATGTTATACGTACATAAATTTGATTGCGTAATTATTTACTTACCCACATGGACTTTCCTCATTCTTATGCATTCAACATATAATATTTGTTCAATTTAGCTTTTTTGTGCAATTAAATATGGTATGTTGTTGTCAGTGTGAAAACAGGCAAGACCTTTAAGGGCCTCCGCATGGCACAGTGGTCCTAGTTGCTGCCTCGTATGGTGGCCAAGGTTCAAATCCTGGTCGCTGCATTCGGACAATGCCTGGGGGCTCATCGTAGAGCAGATCAAATAGGTACAGGGCTGCCTGGTACAGATATTTTAGGGGGAATTTGTTCTGCTCAATGGCGCCACTTTTCCAACCAGTGGCCAAAACCACAGACTGCATTTTTTAACTTTTTTTCATTGGCAACTCAGCAGGTGCAGGATGGTCACATGTTTCCTTGAAGCTGTTTTGATGCTTATCACATTACTTACACTGAAGCCTTAACTAGATACATGCTTGGGAGGTTAAACATTTCTCAACTGTACAACAGTGATTAAATTCACGCACCAGACTTACACGAAAGGCTTCTCACAAGTGTGACGTGACAAGGTACTCATATCCAACTACTTACTCGTCTACCCTGGGCAGTACTGTACATCTTTGCTTTGCCCCATGCTCAGTGAATGAATTCAATATAGTAAAATTGGGAGAGGAGAAAAATAGGATGAATTAGAGCTGAACCACGTAACCTCTATGATCCATAAAAATACTTCCACCTCACTTTCCCATAAAAAAAATCTCTGTCATTATGTGACGTCAGTTCACTATCAATACCCCATGATTAAAAACATCACTGTCATTATGTGACATCAGTTCACTATCAATGCCCCATGATTAAAAAAATCACTGTCATTATGTGACGTCAGTTCACTATCAATGCCCCATGCATTACATTTGTCGTTTTTTTCCCGCACTCTTTTCCATCATTATTAAAATGTTTTGCTGGCACAATACACTCACCTAAAGGATTATTAGGAACACCATACTCGTTCAATTTCGATTGTATTTCAACTGTATTTTTTATCTCTCGTCTTTATTGTACCCTTTGTGTAATACTTGTGTATTTGTATTTATGTGTAACTCTGTCTGTACTTGCACCTTTTTGCCTTATCTTGGCCAGGTCGCCGTTTTAAATGAGAAATTGTTCTCACCGTGCCCACCTGGTTAAATAAAGGTTAAATAAATAAATAAAAACTAATACTGTGTTTGACCCCCTTTCGCCTTCAGAACTGCCTTAATTCTATGTGGCATTGATTCAACAAGATGCTGAAAGCTTTCTTTAGAAATGTTGGCCCATATTGATAGGATAGCATCTTGCAGTTGATGGAGATTTGTGGGATGCACATCCAGAGCACGAAGCTCACGTTCCACCACATCCCAAAGATGCTCTATTGGGTAGAGATCTGGTGACTGTGGGGGCCATTTTAGTACAGTGAACTCATTGTCATGTTCAAGAAACCAATTTGAAATGATTCGAGCTTTGTGACATGGTGCATTATCCTGCTGGAAATAGCCATCAGAGAATGAGTACATGGTGGCCATAAAGGGATGGACATGGTCAGAAACAATGCTCAGGTTGGCCGTGGCATTCAAACTATGCCCAATTGGCACTAAGGGGCCTAAAGTGTGCCAAGAAAACATCCCCAACACCATTACACCACCACCAGCCTGCACAGTGGTAACAAGGCATGATGGATCCATGTTCTCATTCTGTTTACGCCAAATTCTGACTCCACCATCTGAATGTCTCAACAGAAATCAAGACTCATCAGACCAGGCAACATTTTTCCAGTCTTCAACTGTCCAATTTTGGTGAGCTCTTGCAAATTGTAGCCTCTTTGTCCTATTTGTAGTGGAGATGAATGTTACCTGGTGGGGTCTTCTGCTGTTGTAGCCCATCCGCCTCAAGGTGGTGCGTGTTGTGGCTTCACAAATGCTTTGCTGCATACCTCGGTTGTAACGAGTGGTTATTTCAGTCAAAGTTGCTCTTCTATCAGCTTGAAGCAGTCGACCTATTCTTCTCTGACCTCTAGCATCAACAAGGCATTTTCGCCCACAGGACTGCTGCATACTGGATGTTTTTCCCTTTTCACATCATTCTTTGTAAACCCTAGAAATGGTTGTGCATGAAAATCCCAGTAACTGAGCAGATTGTGAAATACTCCGGCCCGTCTGACACCAACAACCATGCCATGCTCAAAATTGCTTAAATCACCTTTCTTTCCCATTCTGACGATCAGTTTGGAGTTCAGGAGATTGTCTTGACCCGGACCACATCCCTAAATGCATTGAAGCAACTGCCATGTGATTGGTTGAGTAGATAATTGCATTAATGAGAAATTGAATGGGTGTTCCTAATAATCCATTAGATGAGTGTATACTTAAAACACAAATAAAATAGTTGCCATGTACATTCAAATTTTTCAGACTACCTTGGATTTCGATTTGTCAAACCAATCACTTGCAATGAGCTTCTTCCCGCCAACACGCTACCCGACCAATGATTTGTATAGCAGCAGGGTACGGTATACATCGCATCTCTGTTTTTGTAAATGGGGCCTTCTCTTGTCATGGGAACTGATTCCACAACCCAGGGTAATAAAATAAACACTTACCGGTTCGAGCCTGACTATGGGTTCTACTACTTTCCCTGGACCTCCAGCAGGAGGCCGCGCAAATTGACTTAACCCTGCCCGGGATCTGGGATAGGCAAGTCCAATTATCTACCTTGCCACATTGCTCTCAAGCGACTCCTCGTGTGCAGATCTGGTGCCTGTAAATTCAATCACCGAAGTATAGTTGGTGGGTGTAATCATCCCTTAGATGAGCTGATTAAAGGCTTCCTTGTTGGATGAGCAAGTACAAATAAAATCGGCCAGTTCGGCGACATGCGTTTGGATGAACAATGTGAGCGCCCCTCACCATCCCGCATCTGTCTAAAGAGTTGCAGAGCTGCTGAAAAGGCAGGGTCAGTGGGAATAGGACAAAACCAATTGGAAGTGGAGAAACTTTTAGAAAAAGAAAATAAAGAAAAACCCTTTTTTTTTTTAATCGTACGAAAGTTCAGCTTTAAAAGAAACATGAAGTTTACTTGACTCGCCATATCTCAACCAAATAGAGCATTTTTGCCATGAGATGGAATAAGCTTCTTGCAGTATGAATGTACCTCTGCATTTAGCACAACAAGCTGTTCTGTTTTTTAATATGGTATTTCTTGAGACCTGCCTAAAATATTGAATTTATTGGGATGGTGTATATTACATATGGATTTACTAGATATTTAAACTAAACAACATTGAACAATACAGATGTCCTAATGCCCACAACAAGGGCTTGGAGAAACAAAATTTGTAGATTACATTAAAACCAGTCGTAATTGGATGACAGTTATCACGTGACAAACATCATGACCATGCCTACCCTCACCAAGACCAACCAGGTCATCAGAAAAAAAGCAACCATAGAAGTTTGAAGTCCCCACCCGTTTGACTACATTAAATGGCATATGACATTAACAGCCATGCCTTCTAAAAACCTAAATGAAACAAACATGGTTGGTTAGTTACCTTGGCCTCTGGTTTGTCTTTGTCCTCCAGATAGCCCAATTCCTCTGGACCCAGACTGAACAGCTCCTCTAAATATACACACAACACATTAGAAAGTGCAAACACATTATTTATCACAGCACATGTGACTTGACAACTCACCTCTGAACTCAGGAGTGAAGAGCAGGGTCTGGAGCAGAGAATTCAGGTAGCACGTCCCTCCCTGGTTTTTTATCCCGCTGAGATTCACTCTTCCCCGGGGAGGAGGTGGCTCCTCTCCCCCCTTCACAACTCTACCCCCGGAGGTGGCCGGAGAACAACGTTCCTCCCCGTCTTCTTCGAAAAGACTCCCAAACATGACTCCCAAACTGTCTCTCGTTCTGTCCCGTGAAACGCACCTTCGGCGTACTTAATTGAGTTTCCAATGCGTGTTCACGGTCGCGTAAATATCTAACTCCTCTTGCTATCTCATTTTGGTCTTGCCTAGCTCTCTGTTGATAGTAGTGGGACTTACTCTGAAATAAGACGACTTCACAGGGGTGAACATAGCTATGAACTGAGGACAAGCGTTCCAGTATTGTGATCAATTTATGGCGATTATTATAGCGTGTATGTAACGTCCAGGCTATGATTTGTAAAACGAGTCTAACTAAATTTGGTCCACCGACAGACCGCTACAATATCCTAGCTGGCTATCTGACTAGGTAGCTAGCTAATAGGCAAAACGTGTTTCAGCATTTCTGATACAACTACAGCTATAATTTCAGAAATCATCTGATCAATTTTCAAGAGGCTGTACTCGAAGCCAAACTCTTTCTAAATTCTTCTGTTTCAAATAACAAAAAACACGGAAAAGCGTGGGTATAAACATCATTGATGAACAGTCCCCAGCCATGATTTCCTAAAGCCAATGGGGTATACTGTTGCATTGTGGTATATGTAGTGTTGTATTAAATTATACGTTGTAAGCTCTGTTAAAGAAACTACATGTTCAGCAAGTCTTCCCTTCGATTTTGCAAGAGCACCACGACTCTTGTAGTTTTCATGACTTACATGTATTCACGTCGGCAAACAAAAGTTTTCGTTTCGATTCGTTTTTCAACAAAGGGAAACAACGAAACATTGAGCGTTTCGTCAAACAGGGAAAAATGCAGAAGGCCCTTCTCTGTTTCGTTGTGTTTTGGTTCTGTAGAAAGAAAAAAAAATCTCCCAGCTATAATGCTGGAATGTAGTTTGTTTGTCAGAATGAAGAAAATTCTGAATGGAAATGTACACATTTTAATTTTGTTATAATCATATAATTTGTAAGGTTTCTGAAAGCATATATTTCACACAATGGTATGCAAAAGTTTAGGCACCCCTAACAATCTCCATGATTTTCATTTATAAATAATTTGGTGTTTGGATCAGCAATTTCATTTGGATCTATCAAATAACTGAAGGACACAGTAATATTTCAGAAGTGAAATAAGATTTATTGGATGACCAGAAAATGTGCAATATGCATCAAAATGAAATTAGACAAGTGCATAGCTTTGGCCACTCCAACAGAAACATGATATCAATATTTAGTTGAGCCTCCTTTAGCAGAAATAACAGCCTCTAGACGGTTCCTATAGCCTGTAATGAGTGTCTGGATTCTGGATGAAGGTATTTTAGTCCATTCCTCTTTGCAAAACATCTCCAGTTCAGTTAGGTTTGATGGTTGCCAAGCATGGACAGCCCGCTTCAAATCACCCCACAGATTTTCCATGATATTCAGGTCTGGGGACTGGGATGGCCATTCCAGAACATTGTACTTGTTCCTCTGCATAAATGCCAGAGTAGATTTTGAGCAGTGTTTTGGGTCGTTCTCTTGTTGAAATATCTAGCTTCGGCATAATTTCAACTTTATGACTGATTCCTCTACATTATCATCAAGTAGCTGATATTGAGTAGAATCCATGCAACCCTCAACTTTAACAAGGTTCCCAGTACCGGCGCTGGCCACACAGCCCTACAACATGATGGAACCTCGACCAAATTTGACTGTGGGTAGCAAGTGTATGTCTTGGAATGCTGTGGTCTTTTGCCACCATGCATAACGCCCTTGTTATGACCAAATAACTCCATCTTTGTTTCATCAGTCCACAGCACCTTCTTCTAAAATGAAGCTGGCTTTTCCAAATGTGCGTTTGCATAACTCAAGCAACTCTGTGGCGTGTGCAGAAAAGGTTTCTTCCGCATCACTCTCCCGTACAGCTTCCACTTGTGCAAAGTGTGCTGAATTGTTGAACAATACCCAGTGACACCATCTGCAGCAAAATGATGTTGTAGGTCTTTGGAGGTGGTCTGTGGGCTGTTTTTGACTGTTCTCACCATCCATCCTCTTTGCCTCTCCGATATTTTACCTGGCCTGCCACTTCTGTCCTTAACAAGAACTGTGCCTGTGGTCTTCCATTTCCTCACTATGTTCCTCACAGTGGAAACTGAACGCTTAAATCTCTGCACTAGATTTTTGTAGCGTTCTCCTAAACTATAATGTTGAACTATCTTTGTTTTCAGGTCATTTGAGAGTTGTTTTGAGGGCCCCATTTTGCCACTCTTCAGAGGAGAGTCAAAGAGAACTTGCAATTGGCCACCTTAAATACCTTTTCTCATGATTTCATGCAACTGTCTATGAAGTTCAAGGCTTATTGAGTTCACCAAACCAATTGTGTGTTCCAATCATAGATTGTATAATTACTGGATATAACCATGTGTGACGTCACCACCCATTGGTTTGTTAAGATCTGATATGGGTCATCGAATTTGCTGTTACGGGCGCAGACATCTTGGTTGCGGATGTGACGATTTTAGACAAGAGGGAGGAGTAATCTAGGTAGCTCACTGATATTAATTGTGATGCTAACAAAAACAGTATTATAACAAAATGTAAAACAAAATGTAACGTTACTTACCGGAAAAAGTGAACTGCCAAATCATTTGAGTGTCTTGTTGTACAACCGAACGCCATAGCCACGCCCTAAACGCCCCTTTTCTTTATCGCCGATTTTAAAATCAATGAGACCATAATTAAAAAAATGTACATCATGATAAAGTGCAGAAGGCTTAAATCTAGTGATTGAGATCATATACTCATTATGAAAATGATTATTACCTCAGTAAATCAAGTATATTATGTCTCTCATTCTCATAGACTATTACAGAAACCAAGCTTTTTGCAACCAGGCATCTCGCCCCCAGCTGGAATTCAGATAGAATGCAGGTTTAAGACACTTCCTCATTTGCGTCAATTTGCCAAACCAGATGCTCACCCTATGGTTCCAATTAATCTGTGCTAGGTAGTTACAGGTATTCAAATCAACAAAATGACAAGGGTGCCCAAATTTATGCACCTGTCTAATTTAATTTGGATGCATATTGCACATTTTCTGTTAATCCAATGAAACTAATTTCACTACCAAAATATTACTGTGTCCTTCAGTTATTTGATAGATCAAAATGAAATTGCTGATCCAAACACCAAATTATTTTTAAATGAAAATCATGGAAATTGTCAGGGTTGCCTAAACTTTGGATACGACTGTAAGCTGTAGTATATGCAATTCATTATAGTATTTGCAGTTCAGGAAAGACACAATTACAATCTGAAATTAATTAAACTTACTGTATTCAGACAATTCTATTACATTAATAAATTATTTTCTTTGAGGTGGTGGTTGGGAGGATTGGAGATGGGTGGTGCACTGGGGTGGGGCAGAGGGGAGGTTGGGTGGGGGGTATAGGTTGATTTGTAAGGAGGCTGGTGGGAATAAATAATGTGTTTTCTAAAGTTCCTAAACTTCTTCATGAAACATGTATAAATGACTTTCACAAAATGATTGGCAAGCAAAATGATTGACGTTCAATTCACTCATAAATAGATTCTCACTTTTGTTCCTGGTTTTCAATGTTAATGGTTATGTTCAAGAGAATCGAGAAAAGCAATCAATCATTGGTCAATTGAAAGACTGAAAGACCTATCGAGTTGTTATTTATGATTTGAAGATCAGCATTTGAAGATGATTTGAAGATTAGTACGTCAGCAGTTGCCTGTAGTAGTTGTGATCCACTTGAATAAAGGTTATTGTTTCATATCACACACAGTCCTCAGTGGGTCTTCAGACGGAACACCTTGGAGAGAGATGATGTGGCGCTGGAGTACATTAGATAGGACTCCTCTCCAGAAGTGAAGAATTCCCAGTCACTGGATCCGATGGTGGGAAGCTGGTGAATGGGAACAAAACCCTCATATCCCTGCCACCTGCGCACATCCAAATCATGTATAAGTTCCATTTCTGAATGCAGATTACTTAAAATTTATGAAAGAGACTTTTATATTTTTATACAATCACTAAGAAGATCAGATGAAGGAAGATTATAGCTAACCAGTCTTCAATGAAATAACAAAGAAGGAAAAACTATGAATTAAATCACTGTTTAGTTATAAACAACTTTTATCTGCCATTTATGTTTAAATTAGGAACTTCCCAACACAGGTGAACCTGGCTGAGTAAGTTTACTCTGTACAACCTTGTATAAACAAGTATACATTCCCTCTTTTTTATGTTTTATGTGATGTTTTATAAAATGTGCTCTTCCTTTTTATTTTCTGTTCTAGTTAAACTGTTTCCTGGTAATGTAAATGATTAAATGTAGATCTTAAAAGTCCTTAATGTGTGTAAATTCCAATTCACAACATATCAAAATGCAGATTGAAGAGTTGGAGTGGGTCATTTTCTCCAGGTCTCTAGTGGGGAGAAGGATTATACACTCACCGGCCACTTCATTAGGTACACCTGTTCAGCAGCTCGTTAACAATAATAAAAGCCAATCACATCAGCAAGTCAATGCATTTAGGCATGGTTGTTGGTGCCAGTTGGGCTGTTTTGATAATTTCAGAAAGTGCGGATCTACTGGGATTTTCCCACCCAACCATCTCTAGGGTTTACAGAGAATGGTCCGAAACAGAGAAAATATCCAGTGAGTGGCAGTTCTTTTGGCGAAAATGCCTTGTGGATGGCAGAGGTCAGAGGAGAATGGCTAGACTGGTTCGATTTAATAGAAAGGCAACAGTAACTCAAATAACCATTTGTTATAATGAAGGTATGCAGAAGAGCATCTCTGAACACACAACACGTTAAACCTGAAAGCAGATGGGCTACAGCAGCAGAAGACCACACTGGGTGCCAATCCTGTCAGCTATGAACAGAAAACTGAGGCTACAATTTGCACAGGCACACCACATTTGGACAACAGTAGATTGGCAAAACGTTGCCTGGTCTGATGAGTCTCGATTTCTGCTGCGACATTCAGATGGTAGCGTAAGAATTTGGCGTAATCAACATGAAAGCTTGGATCCATCCTGATTTTTATCAATAGTTCAGTTCAGTGGTGGTGTAATGATGTGGGGGATATTTTCTTGGCACACTTTGTACCAATTGAGCGTCGTTTCCATGCCATAGCCTACCTGAGTATGTCCATCCCTTTATGAACACAGTGTACCCATCTTCTAATGGAGGCAGGATCCAGTAGGATAAAATATATTTTAAAATAAAAACACAAGTGTTGTTGTTGAGCTCAACCATAAATTGTGGACTCGTCAGCTAGCATACCTGTAGATAATGCTGTTCAAAGAGTGAGACTCTCCATCAAAGGAGTTAGCCACGATCAGGTAACTATCGTCCCCTACTGTGAAAAACTCCCAGTCAACAGCACTGAAGGAGAGACATACAGAGAGAAGTAAGAGGGAAGGACAGGTCAGAAGAAAGAAAGGAAACACACACAAAATCACTTTAGCCCAGATTAAAACAAAAAGAGGAATCAGTTGCTCAACAGGGATTAGAAAATCCTCGACCAACCTTAACTATGGCAATTTAGTCTACAACCTTGCTACTAAAATGCTCTTCAATACATTTGATGTAATTTACCACAATGCTATCTTCTTTGTCACCAGTAGAAGTTTACTTCCTTAAAACAGAGACTTTAATCATAGTGTTTATATGTATTTATATTTTTATATATTTTAACTTTTGTTGAGCTCCTCCTGTATGCCCTCAGCGAGGATGTCTCATTAATAATGAGAATTGGTGCATAACTGTCCAATACAATATTAATGATGGACATAACACTAGGATATTCACCTGTTAATGAAGGACATAACACTAGGATATACATACATACATACATACGTACATACATACATACCTGTATGTGCGCAGGTCCTGAAAGCGTAGGAACATCTGAGAGCTCATGTCCAGCTCGTAGACAGTCGAGTCGATGGCATAGCGACCAGGGCCATTGCCATCGAGTCTGTGTCCATTAGCAACCACCAGGAAAACCCTGTTGCCAATCTGGAACATTTCCCAGTCTGTGGCACAAACCGTCTAAAGTAAACAAAGAAAGAAAACAGAGACCGTATCATGACAATTATGCAAATGCCTCCAAATGAAAGCTGAGATTTTTTGTGGTTTCATCACTGTAATCACCTCACAGTGTCATTTCATTCAAATATCTGATTCACTATCAGTTGTCGATAAAAGCTAGATACACTAACATGCAAATTCAGCTCCGCTACACATATTCTATTTTTGTCATCTCTTCATTCCATTGTGAGTGGTTGTGCCATTTTAAGGTTTCTATCAATCTGTTCTTCTGTTCTCCCATCCCAATCGGGATATTTTCTCTCTTCCTTCTTCTACACTTATCTCTATCTCTCTCACAGAAACATACAGAGGTGTATGGAAGACACATTAGGTATAAAATTCATAGACACTACCATTAAAGGTATGCAGTATTTTAATGTAGTCATCTGAGTGATAGATTCATAGAGGAATCAGCCAAGATGTTGCAACGCCAAGACGTTGAGTTGCCGACTACACCCAAAAAAT
>JACXGM010012174.1:0-24160 GCA_016801145.1 Umbra pygmaea | reverse complement strand
CAGCTGTGTGAAGGCCTACCATGTTGCATGTTTATAACCTGTATGTCAGCTGTGTGAAGGCCTACCATGTTGCATGTTTATAACCTGTATGTCAGCTGTGTGAAGGCCTACCATGTTGCATGTTCATAACCTCTGTCAGCTGTGTGAAGGCCTACCATGTTGCATGTTTATAACCTGTATGTCAGCCGTGTGAAGCCTGATACCGGATGCTGGGTTGACGTCTCGTATATATTTTCCCAGACTGTTTCTCATGAGGATCATTGACATCCCCTACCTCAACATCAGCGGACCAGACCGTGAGTAATGCTGCACTCTCATCAGTACATTAGGACAGTATATCAAAGCCTTTTCCATACCAGGACTCCCCAACCCTGTTCCTGTAGATCTATGGAGGACCAAGTCTGACAAAATAAGAAATAAATGAATAAATGCTTAAAAAATAAATAAGCATACAATTAATTGCACAATAAATACAGTAAATAAATAAATGTAGGTAGTTATTAAATTATACAATGAGACATTAATGTATATATCTCTTTTAATTAGCTTCTTTATTTATTAACCTTTGTAATAGTTACCTTATTTATTTATTGTCCGTTATAATTTTCAACTTTATTTATGACTTATTTTTTAAATGTATGTATTTATGTGTATATTATAATATTTTTGTCTGTTTTATTCTTCCTTTGTATTTATTTACCCTATTTATTTCTTCAATGCTATTTATTTCTACCTGTCATATTTACATTTCTGTATGCATTTCTGCCTCATTATGCAAATGAGAAGGGGCTGTGTCTTAGGGGGAAAACGTCTGCCCATTGGTTGGTTAGCATTATACTGCATTGGTCGAATCTACATGGCTTTTCCGCACCAAAAAGCATTGTTTAGCAAAGGCAAACTCGGCAGACAGACGTTCAGTTTCCGACCTCTTAATGGAAGCTGCCAAAAGACTGGAGGAATTAGAACGCTATGTGTGTGATTAATGTTGCGACCGTGTTGAGAAGATGGGCCGCTTCCTCCAAACTATGAAAAACCAGCCTCATCAGGAGCGATCAGAATAAAGTTATAATGACATCTCTTCTAGATGCTTCCATAGTAATAAAAATGAATCGATACGAACAAACTAATGTTTGTCACTGTAGAGGCTACTACGAACCAAACGCAATGTTGTTTGTTAAAGTTTTTATGCTTTGAGCAGGCTAGAATTCAGACTCGAAACGAGGTGGTGCCGGTCCTGACTCGCTGCGTTCGTTTATTCACAAGATCCGACTCGGAACTCGGATATGATGTCACTTCCACACTTCAAGTGTTTTGCACGTCCGAGTCGGAGAAAAACATAGATGGCACCTGGAAAGCTGTTGTTGGCCAAGTACCAGGCGCTCCAAAAGCACTGTATTACTTTTTTTATTATGATTATGACTATTACCCCACCATATCAAAATGCAGCCATTTGAACTTCTAAAATGTTCACTTTATTTCCTATTTTAGTTTCTTATGTTACAACGCTAGCCACGTTTAGCAACACCGGTTTGAAACAAGTCTTTTTTTCAATATTTCACTCACAACAAGACTGATTCCTATACCAACAGGCAGTGATACAGGCGCAATAACATATTGCAGTAATACGAGTGATTGAAAGTGTCATTTAAATAACCAAAGCGGTCCAAAAACGATAAACAATTCATGTTTTGAAGTCACAGGGTGCAGCCATCTTGTATTCCTGCTCGGAATTCCTGCTCGGTCACCTCTGAAGCTGGATTCACATGGGATACGGCAAAAAATCCCCGTACGGCATCGTAATGCAGACACACTTGTACACTGCAATCAACATCGTAATCAATCTTCTGTATCTACGAGATGGTGGGCAACATTGCGTACACCTGTCCATCTCCAGCAAGGCGACTGACAGGAGCTGTTTTTAGTTTAGTATTCATTGACAATACGAAACTGTCTACTGTGCTGTCAAAGCTTGTCTTGCAAGCACTGCAAAAGTTGGATTATTTCAACTCTTGCGACACACCGGCCGCACCGCATCCACATTTTGCCGGTTCCGGTAGATTTGCCGCAGCGGTGTGCGTTGCTTCCTTTTGAAATGAATGTACTTCCGCCGCAATGCAACCAGTTTGCCGGACCTGGTGTGAATCCAGCTTAAGTTCTCAGAGTGGGAAAGTCGGATGTCCGAAGAAAAGGGGGCGTGTGGTGCACATTACTAGGCAACGTTCCGAGCTCCGACTCAGAAAGATAAACGAACGCGTTTGCGGTAGCGCTGCGAAACGCAACGTGATTCATTCAGAGAATGAAGCAGTTGCTGCTTCGGACATAAGATGTCAGGTGATTTTTCTGTACCAAAGCAACATTCGGAGCGGTGGTTCAAATGGAATTGTAGTTATTGGTTTGAAGCACGTCTCAACCTCAGTGTCAGACTGCCATCACTACCTCATCGGCCGGTAGCATGTAGTTTCAAACGATGCAGTATACTGCTAACCAACCAATAGGCAGAAGTTTTCCCCCTAAGACACAGCCCCTTCTCATTTGCATAATGAGGCAGAAATGCATACAGAAATGTAAAAAGGACATGCAGAAATAAATAGTGTTGAAGAAATTAATAGGGTGAAAAAATACAAAGGAAGAATAAAACAGACAAAAATTATAATATACACCAATACATACATTTAAAATAAAAGTAATAAATAAATAAAGTTGAAAATTATACCGGACAATAAATAAATGAGGTAATTATTACAAAGGTGAATAAATAAAGAAGCTAATTAAAAGTGATATATACATTGTCTGATTGTATAATTTAATTACTATAATAATATAATAATTAATACTATAATTAATTCTATGCTTATTTATTTTTGAGCATTTATTTATTTATATATTTATTTCTTATTTTGTCAGACTTGGTCCTCCATATAGATCTACCCTTCTGTAGGTTACAACTCCAATAGAGGTCGACTAATTATGATTTTCAAGCCCGAACTCGATTATTGGGAGACGAAAAAAGCAGATTATGAATAATTATAATTATTGTATTTTAATAATGGGCATAGTAAGATTTGTATTTGAAATAACTTTTCCTATTATATCTGTTTTCTAAAAAAAAAAATGGTATTGTCAAATAATAATTTTGACAATAATTACTAGACACATTTGATACAAATCCGGGTTTGCCTAATTCGAATGTCAGCATATGTTATTCAATAGGAAATGCAGTTTAGAAATCACCAATTGGCTTAGATTATTTTGTTAGTGTACATGCACAGAAATGCAGTGAATTTGATATTACAGAGTTTGGGTTTCTACTTGTGTCAAAGATTGCTGTAATTAACATATTAAAGATGCCTTCCACGATTTTAGGCAAAACTTTAAACTATTTAGGCCTCTAGGTTCTAAAGAAGGTTCTCTGTAATTTGCTAATTTCGGACTATTCTTTGCTATCAGGTGCAATAACCTCTAATCAATATACAGTTATGACAAAGACTACGGATATAACAGTCAGTAACTGAGAATCATGGGATTCATATTTCTCAGAAATATTATCTTGCTGAAAGGCTTCAGAATGTAATGTTCTCTCTCTTTGCCACTGTTGCGCGGTTGAGTAAAATGAATTTGAGAACACTAGCGACTTGCAGTATATATAGCCTGCTAACAAGAATGGCTTTCAATTAAATATGAAAGTTAAAAAACATGTCTTCTGTGTATCGTTTTGAATAGGCAGGAATGGTTTGACAAGTTTTTTGTGCGCAACGATTGTGCGAAGACTAATGGACCTGGAATGCGTTAAACCAGCACTCGTTTGGTGCCAGTAACCAATGTTGATTTACTGTAGGCTGATTTGATTATAAATTATAAATCCCCCTGATTATATGTAATGAAATATAGCAATAAACTAGTTAACCCTCGTGCAGCAGTATTCATTTCAAATGGATCGCGTTTTCCTGAATGCCTCCTTATCTGGAGGAGAGCAGAACGGATAAAAGTATAGGTTGATTAATAAATGGGAACAGTTTTCTTGAAACGAAAGCAGAGAACCTCTACCCTCTTTTCTAGCCTAATATCAACCATGTGGAGCTAAATATTGATTATGCGACTGATGGAATTTCTCCCCCGAAAGATCAGTTTCATGCGGTTGGTTAAGCACACGACAGATGTTCAGGCTCCTTGCAGTCTTCTCGTGGTTTGTCCTCTTAATTGTAACATCAAAGGACGTGCTTCCTCCCCCCCAAAAAAAATCCATAATTAGCAAGCAAAAATGCAGATTTAATCATTATTTTAAACTCATAATCTGCCCTAATTAATCGTCCAATCCGATCAATCGGTCGACCTCTAAACTCCAATGCTGTTCAACGGGGTTGAGCTCTGCAGGAACGGGGTTGAGCTCTGCAGGAACGGGGTTGAGCTCTGCAGGAACGGGGTTGAGCTCTGCAGGAACAAGGTTGAGCTCTGCAGGAACAAGGTTGAGCTCTGCAGGAACAAGGTTGAGCTCTGCAGGAACAAGGTTGAGCTCTACAGGAACGGGGTTGAGCTCTACAGGAACGGGGTTGAGCTCTACAGGAACGGGGTTGAGCTCTACAGGAACGGGGTTGAGCTCTACAGGAACGGGGTTGAGCTCTACAGGAACAGGGTTATGGACCGGACCACAACCCTAGGGAGTAAAGAAATGTGTAGTGTTGGATAACTTAAATTAGCTGTTATTAGAGCCTGCTTTGTAAAATGTATTCAGCAGCCACAGATAATCTGTTTGTCTGGTGTCAGTGGTGGTAAGACCTTTGACCTGCTCTTCCCCTCAGTCCAGCCCAGAAGGGATCATGTCCTCTATGTAACCTTTCCCAAAGAGTGGAGGACCAGTGATCTGTACCAGCTCTTCAGCGCCTTCGGTAACACACACACACACACACACACACACACACACACACACACTTCTACCAGAGTGTCTGAGCCTTTGGTAACACACACAGCGTTTTTGACGACCCCATTAATGCCCCCATTTCCTAGGTAACATCCAGGTGTCGTGGATTGACGAGACATCGGCGTTCGTGTGTCTGAGTCAGACAGACCAGGTGCAGATCGGTCAGTACCTGGCTGAACACCCCCCTGAGTATATCATATTATGTCATGTAGGATAGAACCACCTCATTATCCGCTATGACCATGAAGGAGGACACAGGTAATGGTGAACCTGACTCTCAATGTGTCCTGTCTGGTGTGTGTTTCTGTGTTTAGCAATGAACACTAGTCGCTATGCAGAGAGCTATCGCATTCAAACGTACGCTGAGTACATCCAGGGAAGACAGAGTGTCAGGCAGAGTCAGGTCATCGCTACCCAGTCCTGGAGTGAGGAGGGCTGGGTTAAACCACAACACACCTCCATGGCTGGAACTGCTGCTAGTTACAGGTATGCATGCACCCAGTTAGTAACCCAAAGGTTGTGGATTTGAATCCCACATGTGAACAAGGCACTTGAGTATGGTCTGATCCCCTGGACTATCAGTGCATTTTTCATTGGGATTTATAGCTCTAGGAAAGAGTAAAGACCACTGCAAATGTTTCTTAAACCAAATGTTTCTTAAACCAAATGTTTCTTAAAGCAAATGTTTCTTAAAGCAAATGTTTCTTAAAGCAAATGTTTCTTAAAGCAAATGTTTCTTAAAGCAAATGTTTCTTAAAGCAAATGTTTCTTAAAGCAAATGTTTCTTAAAGCAAATGTTTCTTAAAGCAAATGTTTCTTAAAGCAAATGTTTCTTAAAGCAAATGTTTCTTAAAGCAAATGTTTCTTTAAGCAAATGTTTCTTTAAGCAAATGTTTCTTTAAGCAAATGTTTCTTAAAGCAAATGTTTCTTAAAGCAACCCCATTGAAAACATCTGTTATGTGATCAGGAGGGTTTTTGCATCAGCAGTGGGGTAAAGTCACCCAACATCAATGTCAAAGACGCATGAAAGAATTTTTATTATTATTCCACCAAATATTGATTTCTGAACTCTTCGTAAGTTAGCACATTAGTATTGCGTTTAAAAATGAATATTAACTTGTGTTCTTTGCATTATTTGAGGTCTGACTACACGAGTTGTCTGTCTCTGCAAATAAATGCCCTCAAAGATATTTTTATTTGGAATTTGGGAGAAAGGTTGTCAGTAGTTTATGGAATAAAACAAAATGTTAATTTAACCCAAACACGTACAGTACCTATTAATAGTAAAACCTGAGACACTGACCATTTTGCAGCAGTCTCATAATTCTTTCTAGAGCTATATATTTAATTTTTTACTCACCCTGTTTAGATCAGAACCATTAAGGTGTGTGTGTCTGTGTCAGGCCGTCCACGGGGAAGCGCAGCAGTAGCCCCGTCCAGGAGGAGCCAGCTCAGAGCGAACACACAGACGGATGGAGCGTAAACCCACTCTCCGACAAGAGCAGCAAGAAGATCAAGACAGACGGTATGGGGGGGGGGCGTACACACAGGTGTCTCTTACCTTGTACCTGACTGATTGATTAGGTCATGAATTGGCAGTCTCACCTGGCAGACTAGGTGGCGATTCGGTATAAATTGAGAATATAACCAGCATACAGTCAGTCCCCTTTAGGGAAAAAACTCATTTGAAATGTCACAGAATTTGGAATAAACTCAGTGTTGAATACATACAGCCAAGTATTAGAGTAATACTTTCCCCCCCCCAAAAAAAGTATTACAGTAATATGCAAAAACGATAGCAATATGTCTTGAACAGAAGATGGAAATGTTCGGGGTGCGTTTGTAGACGGGGGGGGATAGGTGGATGTTTTGAGGGGTGAAGGAGGTGGTGTTCCTATTTCCTCCATGTTACTACTGTTCCCTGCAATGAAAGTCAAAGCGGTTCTGAAGGTTCTGTGTCCTGTCCAGGGTGTGTTCAGACGTATGCAGGTGTGGTGGACAGCCGAACAACCGAAGGATGGCTGAAAACTCAGTAAGTCCACATTTGGTACATTTGAAACGTTTTTTAGACTTGTTGGCGATTTGTTGAAGGAAATGAGCCTGGTGTTCGTTGCTGTGATTTGTAGGTCTGCGTCTGATTTCCCGAGAATAAGTCCAGTCCAGGAAGAGGCAGCGAATGAAACCAACGAAGCAGCAGGGGGCGCCTGGGAACTGCAGCCTTCAGCCAATCAGAGCAAGAAGGGTCGAAAAGTCAAGAAGAGGAAGACCGATGGTACGCTTGTCTGCAAGTTCTAAAAGGCTGGTTGTTAATAGGAAAAATAAATACCAGAAAGTGTATACTAGGAACAAGATATGTGGTCACAACAGGGCCTGCCAAGGAAGTATTGGCTTAATTGAACAAAAAAATGTAATTTGGAAAAGATTGTATGTTTCCATTTATATGTTGGAGGGTAACTGATCATTGTTGCGCATGTTAAACCCTCTAGGTGTTATTAGTTCGTAATTGACATTCTGTATTATAAATATGGACAATATAAATGGTGCCAATTTAGGAAGAAGTGTTTTGCTGCTGTTATGAAATGCATTTAAAGATAAGCTGACCTAGAAACATTTTTCAAATAACTTTAGAACTAGTTTAATTTGAACATGGGATGGAATCACTTGAAATATTGTTGTTACACAGACAACTGATTTTTCTCTTCTCCATCTAGATTCAGAGACAGTGTCTACCCTGTTTGAAGTTCCTCAGGTCTGGTAGTGGCTCTAGAGGCTAGGCCTGGCTTTGGTCTAGCTTGTCCTCTTTACCAGCATGTTTTCAATACCCTGACCCCACCTGACTCCTCCCACACCCAAGGACCAAGCTTGGAACTAGGTCAGAACTGCACTTCCAGAACAGCTGAGGAAACTATTACAAAAGCAAAGCCATAAGCCATGATCTGAGTCCTCGGCATGTGGTATAGCAGAAAATTCATGACGTCTATCCTAACTGGAGTCCTACTGCCTGTCTAGTGCACTTCTTTTCACCAAAGGGCGTAAGGGTCAGTCAAAAGTAGGGTGCCATTTGGGACATGTAAACCGTCTGCCAATGGTCACTGACTGAAAAGACTCCATGTGGATATTAACCTGTCTTCTCATTCTATTGACGACAGTTCCAGTAGGATGAGATGGAGAGGAAACGCTCAGCTTTAAAATGGCTTTCTTGAGATGGCACATGCCAATTTATGTGGGGCACTACAACAACATTCATCCATGTTGAGAGAAATGTTTGTGAAACTTCACATAGAATTACAGTTTATAGATTTGACATGCTTGTTCTCCATATAGAAGTGGGAATTGTGCTGCATATCAGGTGTGCATTTCTAGATTTCCCTTCTGCAATCCAACTCAGGCTAGTTTTACCATCTAATTACTGTCAAGGTCTGAAATGTTTCACACCTGTCTTTTTCCGGTGCCAACATTTATATAATCTTTTAATTGTGAACGTCACCTCAGTCCCATTTTGTAGTGAACTGTTTTTCTTGGATCCCCGTATGCCACTTGACTGTGCTTTCATATAATATTTCCAGGGTGCTGTAATAACATTTTAATTCTAGTTCAACATACATGTTCCTGTGTTTTAATATTTCAGAGCTCCTTCCCTGATTTTATCAATCCTGCTGAAACGTTCTCAGTGTCTGAAATGACAGCCCTGTTCCCTGTGTAGGGCACTACATTATACAAGAGCCCTGGGGAATAGGGTGCTATTAGGTCCAGGGTAGTGAGAGTGGATTTGGCATGATTGGTGTTTACTCCTACTAGACTAGTTATAGTATGACTTGTTTGATTTCTTTACATGTCTTGCTGTTGTAACTACTAGCCTACAAATGTGTCAAATATTGTTTCAATGCTAAATGTGTCAATGTTAAGAATGCTTTTTTGTATAAAATTGTTAAGTAAAAAAGCTTTCCTTATGAACAGGAAAAATTTAAAGAATGTTTCTTAGTACTTCAGTTTCAAGGTGCTCTTTAAAACAATGAAATATTCAGTCTAACAAGCCAGTAGTAATTTGGTCATTTTTTTATTCTGTTGTGTAATGCAGCAAAGAAATTAAATGCACTATTTCAAGGACCAATAATCTAAAACTAACTGCAATCAATAAAGTCAAAGAATTCAGTGAAAATGTGTATTGACGTTGTTTCCAAGGTGATGTTAAATTAATTTGAAAAGAGCAAGATGTTACAGCCTCTGACATGCCAGAGTTGGTGTGGGTTCTAACCTAGTCGCTGTGCTTGACTTGCTGTTTTCCAAACACGTCTGAGCTACAGTAGCTTGTCTGTTGAATCGGACCACATTCCCGCTTGCATCAAGGAGCCTTGGCCGCCCATGACCCTGTCACTGGTTCACCACTTTTCCTTCCTTGGACTACTTCTGATAGGTACTGACCACTGGAGACTGAACACCCCACAAGAGCTGCAGTTTTGGAGATGCTCTGACCAGGACGTCTAGCCATCACAATATGGCCCTTGTCAAAGTTGCTCAAATCCTTAAACTTGCTAATTTTTCCGTCTTACATTTTCACTCAATATTGATTTTTAGAAGTAGGAATAAATGGATGATGTTGCAGGCAGCATTGCGTTCACCACAGTGTTTCAATACTCTTTCACTGTTACATTTCCTCAGTGTGAACCTGCTCTCATCTGAAGATAATGGAGTGCCAATTCTGGTGTTCTCTGGCGAAACCAATCGAACTGCACGGTGCTCACTAGAGGACGTTAGGTCCTCATACCACCCTCATGGAGTCTGATTCTGACAGTTTGGTCAGGAACATGCACTCCAGTAGCCTGCTGGAGGTCATTTTGTAGGGCTCTGGCAGTGTTTCTCCTGTTCCTCCTCACAAAAAGGAGCAGATACCAGTCCTGCTGGGTTGATGCTCTTCCACAGCCCTTTCCAGCTGTCCTTTGTAATGGCCCGTCCCCTGGTATCTCCTCCATGCTTGGAACTACTGGGAGACACAGCCAACCTACTTGTGACCGCACGTATGGATGTGCCATCCTGGAGGAGCTGTACTACCTGCGCAACCTGAATGGGCTGCAGGTACCGCCTCATGCTACCAGTAGCGAAAAATACACTAGCAAAACCCAACTAGAGAAGAATCAGTCAGGAAGGAGAGAACAATTGTCTGTGGCCACCACCTACAAAACCATTCCCTTTTTGCTGTTGCCTCCAGTGCACCTGTTGTCACTCATTTGCACCAAAACAGGTGACATTGATTCACAATCACTTATGCTTCCTAACTGGACAGATTGATATCCCTGAAGTTTAATTAACTTGGTGTTATACTTTGACAATTATGTGTTCCCTTAATTGTTTTGAGCAGTGTACAATAAGGGGTAATTATTTCAGGGTTAGGAATTACGTGATTTTGGAGTGTCTTAGTACACAGAAAAAAGATTTCATATAATAGTAGTACAATACTACAGTGGTGTATATTTAAATATAAACCCGAAAACTGTTTGGATGATAGCTGTAATACGTGCAAACCGGGTACCATGGTTATGATATTGCATGGCCCACTTACTCACTTTGTAATGCTTGTAATATGTTGTTAACCAGTTAATAATTGTGATAAGACATATGGGGAAGGTTATGTTGTATTATCAAAAATAAAAATGACATTCAAATAAAAAATATTTTGAACAGGAATTTCACTGACTTGTGATTTCAGTGTTTCTTTAATGGACACATTCCAGTCTAGGCATGAAATGGCTCACTGATGAGTCAAAATTGACGGTTCTATTCTCGACTGAGGTAAATGTGTTGTTGGGCAAGGAACTTTCCCTGTACTGAGTTGCTCTGAGGTGTCCGCTAAATTACTAAAATGTAAATACGTCTGATATAATTCATCCATTTAAGGCTTTGTATGTACAGCATACTGTAGGGGATCATAATCTGATACACCTTTTTTTATATCCAAAAGTAAAAACAGTTAACCTGAATGCTGATTACTCAAACTATATCTTTTAGTTAATCAAAAATAGGAAAGAAGTGTAGCACACTGGGTCCTCATGTAAATCTATATTTTATCATGATAATGTTATTTAAGGAGGAAGATAGTAAAATAGGAAAGAAGTGTAGCGCACTGGGTCCACATGTAAATCTATGTTTTATCATGATAATGTTATTTAAGGAGGAAGATAGTAAAATAGGAAAGAAGTGTAGCACACTGGGTCCACATGTAAATCTATGTTTTATAATGATAATGTTATTTAAGGAGGAAGATAGTAAAATAGGAAAGAAGTGTAGCACACTGGGTCCACATGTAAATCTATGTTTTATCATGATAACGTTATTTAAGGAGTTAGCATGAAGTGGTATATGACCCTAAGACCACAGCTAAGAGCTGTTCTTAGACACTGTCTCTAACCCCAGAGATGCCTTAATGCATTTATAAACCAGTTACCAAAGAAAATAAAGCAATAGAAACTGATGTGATGTCGTACCCATTGTATATATCATGGCTATCAACCAATCAACATTCAAACCAACCAGTTTATGAGAGACTGCACTACTTTTTTCATTTTAATTGAGTTGGTAATAATTTAATAATAGCATAAAGGCATGTCGAAGTTGTAGTATTCATTCTGTTGTACTAAAAAACCTTATGCCTTATTGCTTAAGTGAAAACCGAACTACTTTCTTGTTCAGTTAGCAGAATACAAAAAGCTGTAGAACAGCCATATTTAACTATGTCCCTCGAAGCCAGTTACACTCCGTTTACACATTGCATCTATCTATTCTGGGAGGTACTTAGACCCGATACAGGTGGGTGCAATTACTGATAAGGTACAACAGAATACCAGCAGGCTACTGCCCTCCTAGTGTATGAGTTGCATAACCCTGCTGTAGAACATGTATTTCATGATATCTTTTAATAGAAAAAAGCTATTTTATTTGGTCAACGAAGACATGATTTTGTGCTTCCACGGTGTTTGTCATGGGGAACATACCAGTCCAAATATGATATAAATTATGCACTTTAGGCCATGACTTTGGGTGCAACAAAGCCCTGCACTGTGTAGTGAAACATTATCCTACATACATTGCTTTTTCAGATGTTTTAGATATCTAGAAATTTATTTTCAAAGCGTTTGTAGGTTTGTCACTGTAAGGAGGAAGATGTTCCTTTGTTACGTGTCAAAATTCTACAAATAGCCCCTTTAACTGTAATGGGAGGCATAGTGCATGTACTGACCATTCAAACTTCCTGGCTCTGCTCTGCTCCTTAAAGGGGAACAGTGTGAAAATTCTATATTAAGTGTATGTTCCTAAATCGTTTGAAGTAATTGTCTCTTCAGTGAGCTCTCTCACCTAGGAAGAGCAGGGTCAAGCTAGCTTGAGTACGGGAGACTGGGGGCAAATGTAACAGGGGGCAATTGTAACACACACAATTCATCCAATCAGAAACAAGCTGGAGTGATGACACTTATTCTGCACATGCTCAGGAGGATTTTCTGCCAGAAAAGGAGCAGGATCATCACACCTTGGCATAACTTCTCAACAAAAAAAATATTTAGAGGAATGAAAGTACATTTTTGGATGTACAGTATTTTTCTTCTAAAGTTTAGATGACTGCGAATTAAAAATTACATTAATTTTATCTCTAGGTTATTGGTTAAAAATTACCATGAACGACCTATGCTAATAAAGGTGTTGCTAGCTAGCATACAAACTTTTATCATGGTTGCAAGATCGGAGCAACACAGTGATACAATTGCACGTGAGCCACATGGCCCAATGTGAACACAGTTTGTCTGTGCTGACATATTTTTCTGTCAGAAAATTAACATATTTTGCTAAATGTTAAGGTAAAATACAATTACATAGGCTTCTGCTTTTGAATGCATTATGATACCTGACATCTAAAACAATTATGAACTATATACAAAATTACAAACTTTATACAAAATGAAATAAGTAACATTACTAGATAATAGAGTGCTAATGTGATTACTTTGAGGTGTGCTTTTATTTGAGATAGTGACTTCTTTTTTCTGACTTCTTGCATTAAATATAATATTATACTCTTGTACTTATTAGTGAAAATATATAAATTGTATTATTAATTAGTGCACATATATACCTATCAAAAGATAATTAGTGTACTTCAAGTAGTCCGAGTTATGATGGAAAATGTAAAGAAACGTTACAATCGCCCCGTCTCCCGTGCTATGGCATAGGATTATATGGGTCTGTTCGCATTAATGTGCTTGATACAACTTTGTGAAATAATGCTCTTTAAACACAGAAACCCCCAAAATCTGGAAACCCAATTGCATTTGGTACATAAGATTTTGTATGATAAAGCTTACTTTTATCATACAAGCTTACCTTTTTTGACATCTATGCCAATGAGGAAAAGCCAGATTGCTCACATTTTCCCAGCCACAATGCTGGAGTATTCAAGAGGTCAAAAAAATACTTCAATAATTTCTAAACACAATATACTGTACCAATCGCTCTATCAATTATATATTCTTCATCTGATATCCTTCCTGATTGAGAATATATTATTGATATAGCAAAGTATGATGTTAGAAAAATAAGTCTGGATTTAGTTTTTACAACTTCGCAGCAGACTGAAATGGGGAATTGGGTGAGCTGACATCCTCCTTGTTGGTCTTCGCAGCAGACTGAAATGGGCGAGCTGACATCCTCCTTGTTGGTCTTCGCAGCAGACTGAAATGGGCGAGCTGACATCCTCAATGGTACGTTTAAGACCATGCAACTGAATTTTATCATACAAAATCTATACGTTATATACAAAAAGCAACTGGGCTTTCTGGTTTTGGGGTTTTCTTTGTGAAAGAAAATTTGTTCTTTCTGAATTCCAGCTGGGGGCGATGTGTCTGGTTGCAAAAGAGCTCGGTTTCTGTAATTGTCTATGAAAATGAGAGAACTTCTTACTTGATTTACTACCTCAATAAAGATTTTCATAATGAGTATATGGTCTCAATTGCTAGATCTAGGCCTTCTGCAATACATAATGATGTTCATTTTTTTAATTATGGTCTCGTTGATTTTAAAATCGGCGATAAAGCAAAGGGGCGTTTAGGGCGTGGTTATGGCGTTCGGTCATACGACAAGACACTCAAAGGAGTTGACAGTTCAGTTTTTCCAAAAAGTAACGTTACATTTTGTTTTATGTTTTGTTTTAATACTGTTTATCATTAGCATCCCAATTAATCAGTTAGCTAGCTAGATTTCGCCTCCCTCTTGTCAAAAATCGTCACAGCCGCAACCAAGATGTCTGCGCTCGTAACGGCAGACATCTTATACAGATCTTTACAAACCAATGGATGACACGTTACGTCCAGTGATATATACGGTCTATGGAACCATTTTTATTACAAAGATCTAGCGGCCTACTTCTGCATGAAATCGATTTGCGGCAAGTCTGCCTTGTTGGTGAAGAGGAAGTGGACAGTGGTGGATTTAATTGCTTCATAATTATATTGGTAAGTGATCAAAATATATTAAATAAATGCTAATATTACAATACTCTCTAACTGAAACTCAAACTAGTGAGTGTGACACACTTTACGCCCCCACTAATGCGTGTCTTCACCGTGACAACTAACAACAATCGCCATTTTGTTGTGTACTCATCGAATGTCCACACCAAACAGTTAAATGTCCTTTCTATTCATTCTATTTCTATGGCCGTAGCACTGCCGCTTGTTTAACCCCTCCCTGAGTGAGAGAGCTACCTGATGAGCGAGACAGTCCAGTTACTTCAAGCGATTTAGGTAGAAATTGACAAATTATAGAATTTTGAAATTGCAATTGGGGACACTGGTTGTAAAAGCAATGCTATTGAGCTATAATGGGTTCCCACATTTGTATAATATTTCATGATTTGTGCCCATGGCCATGTCATCAAAACCACTCAATTTAAACTTGGAATTTCATAGCTGAGGTATGACAGTTACTTTACTCAACAAGTACAGAGCGGTTACAACTGACGGTAGGCTAGCTTTTTGCTCATCGTTTACTTCATGCACATACAGTACGAACAGCATATTACACATCCAATTTTATTTTGTTAATTGCCAAATACGCTTAATGCAACTGAGTGTTGAATAAGAAAACAATGCTCATTTTTTTCCTCGTGATGAATCTTGAAAAACCCACAGTTCTGACAACATTAGAGAACGCAAATAAAGGCAAGACAGCAATGTATTTAAAGGGAATGATAACTCATGCACACTGACAAAACATATAAATAATAATCACTGTGAAGTTCAGTTCGCCATCTTTTATAAACTGGAGTTAAATATCTGATACATTTCGAGAACAATATCAAACAGCCTGACTATAAACACAGTTGTATCTTGTGCTGAGGACAATAAAAGGCCTCTAAAATGTCTAGTGCCATGTGACGGGTTTGAGGGCGAGTGCCATTGTTGGCTTAGTGAATGTCCACCAGAGTAAGAAAATGTAAGAATTATTTCTGCATTCCCAGTCATGTGAAAATCCATGTATTAAAGCTGCACTGTGCAACTTTCCATTCATGTTTTTTAAACGATGTTTTATATATGTTTTTACATTTTAGTAATTTAGCTAACGCTCTTATCCAGAGTGACTTACAAGAAACACAGGGACATTCCCACAGAGCAACTTAGGGTAAAGTGCCTTGCCCGAGAACACAACGTTATTTGGCACTTATTTTACTGAACAATGGAATAACACAGGGACAGTATAAGCCATTTCTGAAAATACACATTTTCTACCATTGTCAATATTTATTATTATTTGACATTTTCCATCCCTGGATCCAGTACGCTAGTTCCTAACGTTTACTAGTCCTAAAACAGTGTTTTTGTATTTTTCTTAGCTTTAAAAAAAAAACAAATCTTTGTCAGTGTAGATTATTAAACCATTGTCCTCAAATGTCACTATGCAATGCTTTGCAACACATGTTCATGAACTCGTTTTGATTGCATCTTCACATTCAATTTAAACGGCCATGCAATTGAATCTTAATTTCTCTGTCTTTCTTTAAACCTTGTTTTCTTCTCTATTTCAGGATAAGGCCGTGCTTCGTCCCTGCAACACCCTTTGCCTGTGGACATCTGATTTCTCGATATGTCTGTCGAAGCCCTTTCCACGCCTTCCTGGTTCTCATTGGTTTGTCCGTTCAACAGGAAAATATAGGCTGGAATTGCAACACGCAGGAAGGGAAACGTTCTCCAGCTCTTACCTTAGTTGGGGTGGTAGAGCACAGAAGAAGTTTCCAGAGCGCAACAAGGCAAGGTATCTATATTCAATTACTAATCCCCAAAACACAGATTGTGCTGGCCAGTTGTACCAACCTCTGTAGGACGCCTGGACCAATCCGCAAGCAGGATTTGAACCCTGGTCCCGCAATGAATCAGCTAACTGACAGGCTGTGAGTTTACCACTGCTACATTCAGGGGCCCCACAGTATCACATAAACAACCCCGTGGGATGGTTGAAGTCTCAATTTGCTGCCATACGATTGTTTAACATTCATCACCTTACCTAAACTGTTTACTGACCTTTCTAATGAATTAGTGGACCAGAGTGAATGGAGAACAAAGTAAAATAGCTCTAAAGAAATGCTCCTTGAATAGCTCGCTCCCTCATAATATTATAGACAACACACCACCATATGCTTTTAAAGGACAACTCCGGTGCAAAATGATCCTAGGGGTTAATAACACATTGGTACCGAGTCGACCGTTCTCTGGGATATGTTTTCATGCTAATTGAATGTGCCCAGTTTTAGTGCAAACTGATAATTCCCTTATAACGCTAGTTGTGAGAGCACAAATTAAGTAAAAATTAATCGCTATTATAGACCACTAACAAAACTCAAAATAGCACCAAACCTTTTTCAACTAAGGGTATACTCTAGCTGCCCTGTAATACCATCGACACAAAAATATTGAAGAAGAGCTTGGTGACACACTCAGCTGCCAAAAAATCTACAGAGGTCTGTCACACAGGAGAGCCTAGCTCTATTAAAAAAAACTTTTTGGACTTCCATACTCTTTTGGTTTGAGTAATTTTTAAATGAATTAGGCATAGGGAAATCACCCTCAGCCACCACTGCCCATACATTTCAACAGGTTTACTATCCCCTATAGTTTACTATCCCCTGGCTGCCACATCATTATTTAAATATCACTTCCCTGTTGGTATTATTTTGCTTTTAAAAATTCACAACTTTAGGTGAGGCGTGTCTTCCCTTACTCTGAAGTTCTGTCTTTCACAATAACAACATTTGCATGGCTTCAACTAAATAACGGTTTAAGTGTTAGCTTCAAAGAAAAAGCATGGATTACAAATGCCACTTTCAAGCTATCCTGCTTCTAGATTTAACACCACCTCCAGCACTGCTACATAACTACTATGCAGATGGCAGCTACAGCAGAACCTTTCACCTGGAGTCTTTACAAAGAGGTCCAGTCTTGTTCCGAATCCGAGTTAGTTTCAGACTTTTGAGGATCTTGACTCCATCTCTGCAGTATTCCTGACCAATAGGGTGCGCTGTCTCCCCTGTGTGTCTTTTGATGTTTCTTAAGAGAGCTCTTCTCTGAGAAAGCCTTGCCACAGTTTGGGCATTGGTAAACTTTCACTCGAGGACTCCTGTCTTGGCTTGATGTCATTTTTTTACCGGGTTCAGAGGAAAGGGCGTTGTTCGCGTTTGAGCCTTGCGAGTTGTTTGGCGCCACAGTCCCGTGGGTATCACGCTGGTGTTTCTTCATGGCTTTCTTTTCGGTAAAACGTTTCCCGCAGTCAGTACACTGGTATGGTTTCTCTCCAGTGTGAGTTAGTATGTGCGTTTTAAGTGTGTTTGACTGAGAGAAACTTTTCTCGCAATAAGTACAGTGGTAGGGTTTCTCGCCAGTGTGTATTAGGCGGTGCCTTATTAATGAAGCCGCTTGAGAGAACTTCATGTCACAGATAACACATTTGAAAGGTTTCTCTCCTGTGTGTACAGTCTGGTGCCGCCTCATGTTAGTCTTATCAGCAAAGCGTCTGTCACAGTGGGAACATTGGAAAGGTTTCAGACCAGTGTGCTTTCTCTCGTGGATTACCAATCTGTGTTTCGAACTGAATTCCTGGCTGCAGGTGAGGCAGCAGAATGGATTCTTGTCTCTAGTTTGATCATTGTCATAATTTGTTTTCTGATGCTTGGTTCTCTGATGGTTCAATAAGGCCTGAAATAACCTGAAACTCTTCCCACAGTCAGAGCAGAGATGCTGTTTCTCTTCGTGTGTCAGCACATGCTTCTTCAGTGCTCCCGACTCCTTGAAGCCTTTCCCACAAACCGAACAGACGTGTGGCTTCGCTACCTGATCTGCATGTTGCGTTTTCTGATGTCTCATCAAGGCTGAATGAAAGGTGAAACACTTGCCACAGTCAGCGCAGAGGTGAGGTTTCTCTCCAGTGTGAGTTCGTAGATGAGTCTCTAACCCCGCCTTAGAAGCCAGCCTCTTCCCACAGTGAGGGCACGGCTCAGAGATACGGGATTTGTACTTCTCTCCGTTATGTCTTCTGACATGCGTTCTAAGGTTGGAAGAATCATTAAACGACTTCCCACAGAGAGGACAGACAAAAGGCTTCTCCCCGGAGTGCATACGAAGGTGCCTTTGGTAACTATTTGAATGAGAGAATCGTTTGTGGCACTGAGAGCAGTGGAAAGGTTTTTCTCCAGTATGTGTTCTCTGGTGGCTTCTCAGCCTTTCCTTTGTTGGGAATTCGTGCTTACAGTCAGGGCATTGAAACTGGTCTCCATCTATGTGATGTGTTTTTGAATGAAGTTTTAGGGTAAACACAGAGGCAAATGTTTTTCCACACTCTGCGCAGAGGTGAGATTTACCTTCAGAATGGGAAGCTTGGTGTTTTTTTAAGTATCCAGAACTTCTGAAGCCTTTCCCACAGATCGTGCAGACATGGGGCTTAGCACTGTCTCCTGTGTGGAGCGCCTGATGTCTTTTCATTGATGAATGAAAAGAAAAACTCTTCCCACAGTCGGGACAGAGGTGAGGTTTTTCCCCAGTGTGAATTCTTTGATGCGTCTTCAAGGCTCCTGGTTGTTTAAAAACTTTCCCACAGGATGAACATGGATGACATTTTACTTCTCCGTGTTTTGGATGACTCAGTTTCTGATGTTTGGTCAACGAAGGACGGAAAGCAAAGCTCTTCCCACAGTCAGGGCAGATGTAAGGTTTCTCTACAGTGTGGATCTTCAGATGAATCTTTAGTCTTGTCTTCGTTGACAGTTTCTTTCCACAGTGAGAGCATGGATGAAGGACTGGTTTCATTATGGGCTCATCCTTTTCTAAGGAACCAACATTGTTCTCTGAAGGACTCTTTTCAGAATGTTCAACTGGGTGACTTCTAAAGATGTGTTTTTTTAAATTTCCTTGATCACTGAAACTCTTTTCACAATGAGGGCAAACGTATGGTTTTTCTCCAGTATGAGTTCTCAGGTGTCTCTTAAGACTAGACAATTCATTGAATGCCTTACCACAGTCAGAGCACTGGTGAGGTTTCCCTCCAGTGTGGGTTACCAGGTGTTTCTCTAAAGTCTTCTTTGTGGAAAACATCTCACCACAGTGGGAACATGGTACCCGGTAGAGCCTCTCCTCATTCACTGCCTCACCTTGGTGAGTCCTCCTGATGTGCTTCTGTAAGTTTCCAGGATCGTTAAAACCTTTCTGACAATTAGGACAAATGTACGGTTTCTCTCCAGTGTGAGTTAGAAGATGTCTCTTGAGACTAGAATTGGTACTGAACTTTTTCCCACATTCAGAACAAGTGGTTTCAGAAGTTATAGATTTCTCTCCACTATGAATTGTCAGGTGCCTGGTGAGGGAGAAAATTGTACTGAATACTTTTCCACATTCAGAGCACATCTTTTTCAATTGCTCTTTGCTGTGTGCAAGCAGATGACGCTCCAGAATGTCTTCTGTTGCAAAATTATTCCCACAATGATCACAGGGGTGAGGTTTCTTGCAGGTTGTCATCCCTCTTGTTTTCCTGCAGTCCATTACCCGAACAGACACCCCCTTTAGGCCGTGAAGTAGGGTGCTTGCAGGAAAGTGACGACCCAAGACAATGGAAGGGGGTAGCAAATGCTTGTCCTGGAAACCACAAAATACCAAATTACTATTGGTTGCAGCAATTGCCCCCCTACCTGTCAATGTGTTTTTGTTCACCTTTATTTAAAAAAAAGCCATTTGTAAAAACAGATTGATGAAGCATAACAGCACAAAGACAACATGAAGTTTCAAATACAATACACAAAAATACTAAAGAAACTCATTACAATGTCACCAATTTTAAGGTTTTTGCAGTTCATTCCATTCTTTGACAGGAAAAAAAATGGAAGGAATAATGACCAATGAAAATTTTACTTCCTCTGGCTGTCAAGGTTTGGGATGAGCAAAGAAATATTCCTTTTGAAGTGCAAGCTTTGGGTAGGTATTTCTATAGTGTCACGTGAATTGAAGTAAAGTGGAGATTTGCATGGCAGGGACTTATAGATAAGCTGGTACCAGTGGGTTTAACGTTCACTCTGTGGCAAAAGGTCAATCTACGAATGTATAAAGGTCACAGTGAAGTGTTTTATTGGGGTGACAAAATTAATTGTTGCGTTTCTATCATTTAACATCCTTTTCAAAAAAGCAGTCTGAGGATGGGAAACAGAGTAAGGCTGGGAACACAAGTACTTACATGGTGCCCGGCTGTGTTCTTGTCTGGAGATATCTCCAACTCATCGCTAGCCATCCACTCTCTGACCTCCCTGTCCCTTTCTTCATCATTGTCAGCCATGTCATCAACACTGGATTGGCTGGGACTTTTCGTCTCTTCCTTCAACGCGTTACTAGGTAGCCAATCAGTGTCCTCTGCATCGCAGTCATCATCTTTGGATTGGTTTGGACTTTCAGGCTCCGTCTCCAGACCTGTGCTAGGTAACTCAGCACTTCCATCCACTTTCCAATCACCATGACAGTCTACAGCTGCTACATTATCATTACTATTATTAAAATATTTATTGTTATTATTGCACTGACTTAGAACTACACCACTACCCCTATCACCTTCTAGTATTCTTCTGATGTCCTCTTTTAGCTGGATTAACCACAACATCGCCTGCTCCTCCGATTTCATTGAATCTGTGTTATCCCACATTTCCTCCATGATTTTACGCCTCAATGAGCGGTGATCCATTGCTTTAACTTCAGATCCATCTTGTTTGTAACGTTCACACAGGTAACGTAAATTGTCCTCCGTTAAATTCCACAAACTCTTCTCGATTTCATCCATCAAAACTCCCTTCTCTCGCTCCATTTCATCCAGACAGTGGTGGAGTGTTTAGATACACCAATGTTGGTATTTGTGGGTATTCAGAAGTCTTTTAAAATCTAATAACACCAGATGCTCTTACTATCATGAAGCAATGGCATTCCTTCAATTTGCCCCTGCAAAAATGGGAGAACATTGTGTAAGAAAAACATTTTGCAAACTTAACATTTAAAAATATTTTTATGAATATAAAGATAAAAAATGACAAACTTCACAACTTCCACTGACATGTGACTACCAGACATGGAATAATGTGTCCCTAAACAAAGAGTTATCAAAAGTAACAGTCACCAGCTGTATTAAATACTGCAGTGCATCTCCTCCTCACAGACTGCACCAGATTTGACAGTTCTTGCTGTAGGATGTTACCCCACTCTTCCACCATGTGTACTAGTTCCCAGACATTTCTAGGGGGCATGGCCCTAGCCCTCACCCACCGATCCAACAGTTCCCAGACATGCTCAATGGGATTGAGAACCAGACTCTTCGCTGGCCATGGCAGAACACCGACCTTCCTTTCTTGCAGGAAATCATGCACGGTATGAACAGTATGGCTGGTGGCATTGTCATGCTGGAGGATCATGTCAGGATGAGCCTGCAGGAAGGGTACCACGAGACAAGAGGATGTTTTCACTGTAATGCACGGCATTGAGATCACCTGCAATGACAACAACCTCAGTCTGATGCTGTGACACACCGCCCCAGACCATAACGCACCCTCCACTTTTAAATGAATCCCACTCCAGAGCACAGGCCTCAGTGTTATGCTCATTCCTTCAACAATAAACGCGAGTCTGACCATAACGACTGTCCACGACTCGTCAGTGAAGAGCACTGTTTACCAGTCCTGTCTGGTTTGAGTTTGTGCCCATAGGCGACGTTGTTGCCGGTGAAGTCTGGTGAGGACCTGCCTTACAACAGCCTATTGCAGACATTCTGAGCCCTGATGGAGGGATTGTGTTTTCCTGGTGTAACTCTGGCAGTTGTTGTTGCCATCCTGTACCTGTCCTGTAGGTGTGATGTTCATTCATTCATTTTTCTTTTCATTAAACGAGTATGGAAAACATTGTTTAAACACTTTACAATGAGGATGTGTAAAGTTATTTTGCTTTTTATGAATTGCCTTTAAAATACATTGTCCCGAAAAAGGGACATTTCTTTTACCAGTTGTGTCATTTCAGGGTGAAAATAAAAACATGGCCTGTCTGGGGGTCCATGAGGATAGGTTTGGGAACCACTGGACTAGCCTACAGTATAGACAACATATGCAGTGCTGCAATTAGCAAAGCACTGAATACAATGATTTTTTTTAAATCATAAAATGTCTTGGAGTTTTTAATATTAGAAAAATGATTGCAATGTCCACACAGAAAACTTGACTTATCTCCATTTCGTGAACCTCTAATGCATATCGTTGGCATTATCTTTCAAATTGCCCTCCTAACAGATGCGGCGCTAATGCTGGAATTTTATAGTAAAAGAAGTTAAAATGGTGCACAACCCAGTCTCACAGGTTTAGATGTAACACTGAGCACTCCATTATTTCATATATTCTACACATTCATAGGTTTCATTTGTTTAGAAATGGCACCTATGTATGACATGTTAAGATATTTGAAAAACATTGAAAAATACATTCTACAATCAGCACACATTACCCTTTACATTACCCTTTGGAAGTACTCAGGTTTAGACTATATAGCTACTCTTGTGGCTGTACTACCCCTCATATCTGTGTGTAATTCAGGTTGTGCCTCAATGTGGGAGAAGTCAAACGTTTATGCAGTGTGCTGTACAAGGGTAGGGTAAAGTGGGGTAACTAGCCCGTTGGGTTACCCCCCCCCCCCATTATTTCATGTTAAATAATCCACTGGTCGAGAAAGAAAATGAAATACATTTTCATAAAAAGAGTAATATATTGGTGTGCTGGGGTAACTGCCCCCCCCCCCCGCTATAAGGTAACTAACCCCCAGGGAAAGTTACACATTTATGGTGATAGCTGTGTTTTTACCTGTCATTTAGACTATGACAAGCCTGGTAAATACTAGCTAGTTATGCTAACTATGGTAAATACTAGCTAGTTATGGTAACTATCAATCTTAGGTGGGAAGAGGATGGAAGAGGCAGGCTGAGACTGCGCAGTACTTACAGCCTTGCTAGTGGGGTTAATAGCCCCCCCTCCATTTTGATGATGATCCACATACAATTGTTTTTACTCCAATTTGACTCTGCCCACGTTTGACCCCGCTCACCTTTATTTGTTCATCTGAGGTTTGACAGTGGCACACTGGATACAAACACATACATTTATATAAAATATTATATAAAGTTGTACCAGCAAATGTGTTGCTATGGTTAGGAGATGAGAAGGGCACGCTGCATAATCGTTTGACTCCGCCCACATTGAGCCACACCCCGAATTGCACACTGCAGTGAGATCTGGTCAGGGCATCTGACCGTTGTCTGAAAGGTCCCTGATTCTACTCCATCAACTTCCAAGTTTAAAGCTCTGTCATTTTGTCAATGAGTAAGATAGTTAACCCTAATTGCTCATCCACTGTAACATTCCCCCAAGATTCTTAATCAGCATACCTGGTAAAACAAAAACAACAGTGTCTGTCCATTTTGAGACATTTTACTCACCTTAAATGAATATACGTCTGATCAGGGGTGGACTGGGACCAAAAATCGGCCCTGGCATTTTGGCCCAGACCGGCCCACCACAACATCACAAATAACACCTGTCCTTGCGCTCCCCTGAATATGTATACCAAATCCTACTACTTAAAACTACTAACGCCATGTAGAGAGTATGCAAGAATCAGTGGGAATTTACACTATCATCGGATCATCCTTTCTCATGT
>JACXGM010012173.1:22500-24262 GCA_016801145.1 Umbra pygmaea | reverse complement strand
TTAAAGACAGTCAGAGACCATTATAGCCTTAAAGACAGTCAGAGACCATTATAGCCTTAAAGACAGTCAGAGACCATTATAGCCTTAAAGACAGTCAGAGACCATTATAGCCTTAAAGACAGTCAGAGACCATTATAGCCTTAAAGACAGTCAGAGACCATTATAGCTTTAAAGACAGTCAGAGACCATTATAGCCTTAAAGACAGTCAGAGACCATTATAGCCTTAACGACAGTCAGAGACCATTATAGCCTTAAAGGTGTAGATCTTTCCATTAGAGGTTTAAATGAAAGCCCAGAAGTCAGTGAGTATAGTTTCATACACCATCAAAGGCACTTGGAAACTTAAAAAATAAACTGACAAGAAGTCTGGCTGACCCAAGGCCACAACAGAATCAAAAGAAAAGTTCCTGAGTGTCAACAGCTTGCCTGATAGATGGCTGACAGGACAATAGCTTCTATCACATCTTAACACAAGTCTCAGTTTCAACTGTGAAGATGTTGTGTGCAGGTTTGACTGGTCAAGTACAAGTAATAAAGACATTGGAAAGCTTCATTACACTGGGCTTTGTACTTCATTGAGTAGACGAAAGGATGGTTCCTTACTGTGTGAAACCAACTGTCAAACATGGAGGAAGCGTGATTAGCTGGGGATCTTTTGCTGGGTCCAGAGGTACAGTGGCACCCTGAACCAAAACCACTAGGACAGCATTTTGAAGCATGTGCAATGCCCTCTGATATACACCTAGTTGGCCAGGGGTTTGTCTTACAGCAAGGTAATGACCCAAAACACAACACTTTGTTAAACAAAACAACTCCATGAATCACCTAGCCACTATGATTAAATTCTCATTGATGCTTACTCTTTGGGGTTTTAAGCCAGCTATCTTACAAAGCAATTATTGGCAACTGCTGATGTAGGAAAGGCTCTATAAAATAAATTTGATAATTGTTGTTTATTTGATCTATGCTTTAATTTCCACTGAGTTATTAAAATGTATAAAATGTAATGAAAACTGTAAAATCTTAGATGTTGTTTGAGATACAGAGTAGTGTCATCTGTATAAATGAAATTACATATTTTTGTATTAATTACCATTATCCTTTATGTACAGCGTACCATAAATTAACCAAAACCGAACCCTGTGGAACACTGTATTGCATGTGATGATATAAGGACAGTTGTTCATATATTAACATGTTTTCATTTTAAAGGATTGATTAATAAGTGAGCTGAGGAGCCACTAAACCTCATTCACATATGTAGAAAGTAAGAGGTTACGGTTAATATTGAGATTTAAATGTGTATAACCCACATATTTATTCAGAAGAAACCAGTCACAAATTGCTAGATGTTTCAGTAGGGTTAGGAGCTTTCCCTGACTATATGATCTGACCATGGAAAACTTTGTGGCTGTGTTAACATCATACATAGAGCTCAAAAGCCCAGAAATAACACTAAAAGACACTTGTGTCAGAGGCTCGCTTTAATAAGTAATCAAACCATGTAATCAATCCATGGTCTGTTGACCTTGAGAGGTAACATTTTACATTGAAGTTCTAGAGACACCATTGATCAGGCACAGAACTCAGAAAAACTATAGACTTTCAACAAAGAAAGAACAGGCATACCATCAAGCATACAAAGCAAGTTGTTGCTTTTCTAAAAGCAAACCGATACCACAGCTCCATGAAATAAATACAACCAACGAGCGCACTTTATTTTACAGTGGTTTCAAAGCACTGTTTACTTGATAATAACAC